>JAYKTE010429886.1:0-10422 GCA_036873565.1 Xipholeptos notoides
CACTGGAATTAATGGGAGGTTCTAATATGCATAGATAAAATTATGGTTGGTCTATTTTATGCACTATTTAAGTTTTGCTCCACTAAGAAATTAATATATTTATATATATATGTATGTGTGTGTGTAAAAAAAACACTACATTACATGATTTATGTTGACATAAATCATTTTATTTGTAAATAAAATTATTTATGTCAACATAAATCATTTTATTTAGTTAGTTTAGTTTGATCACCTGAAGACGGCCGAAGGGTTTCTCAGCTGAAACATTGTGAAGACAGCAATAACAAGGATGAGGACAGCAGCCCGAAAAATTGTTGTACACTTAATTCTCTGTTTTTCTAGTCAGTCAAATTATTCTGATGAAGCTTTATTTTTCAATATTTCTTTGTAATCCCACCTTTGAAATGCTACCATTTGACATGAGTTATTTTTTTAAATTGACATTTGACACCATTTGAATTATGTTTTGACTTTGTGCTTTTGATCTGTCCATACTTATATTTTTCATTGTAAATACTATATTTTTATGACTTTATTTTCTTTTTGCATCATTTCAATTATTTAGTGATCTTTCATTACATTCCAATAATTTGAAATAAAAACACTTATAAGAAACTTTTTTTATTTTAAAGTTGTTTTATTTTTTTAAATCATTCTCTGGTAAAAAAATGTATAACAAAAAGAGTTCCCACAACAAACTTCACCACAAAAATTTCATTTATGATAGAGCCCTATTTAACACTATCTTTTTATCAATTGCTGATTACCTGCTGATTATCACCAAATCCTTATGAAATATTTTTCTAATGTAAATTTTAGAATCTTTCTCAAAAACCTAATTGTCAAAGGAAGATAATTCATGATTTCTTGCTGTATCCTGTGCAACCATCTGTGGCATTTTGTTGGTTCAACCTAATTCTCCATCACACATTATCATTTTTAAAATCAGTACCTATTAACATCATCTTTTGTGAAATTGTGATGAAAACTTGTGTGAGGAAGTCAGTTGTTTTTTTGTTTTTTTTTAAATAAACATTATCTAATTTAAATTTTCTATTTCAACAGGAACTAAAACTATTAGTTTAAGCCTTATTATTAAATATCTAATCCCATCAGTATTATTTCTTTCTGAAAGAAATAAACTTTATAAGAGTGTTTATGAATTAAGTGCAGTTTATGTCTGGATTCTGACATTTAACTGACTCATTATTTTCTTGTAAAGAATTCATTTAACAAAACAACTTCTTTCTTTCCTGCAATTTTTTTTTTCATATTCCTTTTTCCTCAAAATGCAATTTCATAATTATTGATTACTCTTTTAAATCAACACTGACTACACTACAGAATAAAGTTTCAAAGTTATTATAAAGCATCTTTATCATCATCAATTTTTTTTCATAACTTCTTTTAAGGGAACATCAATATATTTTAGAAATATTTTTACTCTTTTAAATATTTGTTTTAAACTAAATTTAATTTCAGTCTATATTATTATTCTTGTTATTGTTGAAACCTTTTGAAATATTTTTACGATTTGGTTATAAAAGTTTCTAAAAATACAAAAAGTAATAAAGCTATGTTTTTTAGATCCCCCAAAACTTATGAGGTTTTGTGCTTAAAAAATGATTTTATTATGTAAAAGAATAAACAATTGATGAGTCTTTGAAACAGATCTGGATTTCTCTGCTGATTATTGAAAATTATTTGAGAGAAAAATATCTTGTTTGACTTTCAAAAATGAAGACTAGGCTAGGAAAAGCCTTTATAATATTTGGGGTATGAGGTAAGGCGAGACTGCTGAAATAAATACCAAGGCCTGATCAGTGTTTAAAAAAAACCTTACTGACGGCACACACATCAGTTCAATATTACCCAGCATTCCTCCAAAGCACAGCATGGTTTCTTCGTGTATGTGGTGATGGCATCTGTCTGTCTCAAGAAACGATGGAAAGTGTCATCAAACTATGTATGCTTGTCAGACAGCCTACACAGAGATTTGTTTATAGTGGTGAAGGCTTATGTAGCATCATTCACTTTTATTGGAACTGCTGATAACACACAGTTGGTGTGTGGTACAATATTTCAAAGAAAACTATAAAAATGGACTGAAAATTTATTGTTTTTCCTTTCCAAAAATGAACATTTAGCAAAGTGAGTAATCAACATTTTAATAATAATCATTTATTTCAACCAAAAATCGTTTAACACACATCACATGGTAGAAAATAAGATATTTTTTATTTCCTTGAACAAAATTGAAGTAGAAATTATCTGAATTAAAAAAAATTAATTAAATTTATTTAATTAATTTTTTAATTCAGATAATTAAAAAGATGTCCATATTTTAAAAAAAATTAAATATGGCTATTTATTCGTCCACAAGTTTTTTTTTTCAAATGATCTAAAATTTAAACTGATGGTTGTTAAACATAAACATTTAAATTAATTTGTTTTTTATCTCAGAAAATAGTGTTTTCTTTGTTTTTTTTCAATGAGATGTTTAAAATTCTTTTTGAAAAGAAATTGAAAACTTAACTTTTCTATACGTGCAACTTTACAAAATTTATTTCTTAGTCAATTTTAAAATGAATTGGGTTTTTTTTTCAAGGATTTTTATTTGATAACTCTAAAATTATTTATGCCAAAATTCAAGTTTTAAGTAATCATTATTTGAATTTACTGTAGTGACAGTAAATTTAAATAATGGTTACTTAAAACTTTGTTTAAGCCTATTATATCTGAATAATTTTTTGAATTTATTTGAAACATAAAAGCCTAAAAACCACAAAGTAATTAGTAAGTAAACATTAACCAAAAAAAAAGTTTTGCAAAAAAGTAAAGTGATATTTTATAAACATTTTAACACCATGAATAGAAATATTAATTTTTACTTATTTTTTTTCCATTTTTTATTAGTTTGTTACAAATATGATGGCCGATGTCAGAAACAAACATTTATTCTTGAAAAATGAACAATAGAAATGGTAAAATTAATCAAAATATGAGCCTTGCACAGCTATGCATCTCTGCTATCGATTTACAAGATTATTTATTTCTTATTGATAAAACGTGTTTGGGAGACTCATCACGATCAAGCCATTGACCAGATCATTTATGATTATCATAAAAGATCCACTTGTCATCACAAGTGACAATTCAAACAAGAAATAGATCATTACTGTTACGCACACAAAGCATTGAACAGACTTCAAATCTCCTAAGTTTTTTATTCTAATTGAGCTCATGAGGGGTCCATTTATTGAGTTTTTTCACTTTTCTAATTCTCTGTAAATGGCATGAAACTGTTGCAGTACCAATGCCAAGTGTCTGAGACATTTCTCTGACACTTTGACGAGGATTTTGCTCAACAACTGCTTGCAGTTCATTGTCAAAACTGCATGTTTATCTTCTACCTTCTTGATCTTCAAGGCTATCGTCTCCACTACGGAATTTTTGAAACCATCTTCATAGTGTCAGATCACTTATGGACCCCTATCCCCATGCTCTGTTGATATTAGCAGAAGATTCGAAGGCATTGTGCCCAAGTTTGAACTCCTGCAACATAAGGGGGCGAAGGTCACATTTTGAATTCATCATTGAATGCCCTGTATGCTTCCAAAAAATTGTTTGCCTGAAAATAAATAAATTAAAAAATATTAGGTAGTATATAATTCGAAAATCAGGGCCGTGCTTAGTCCCCCCGCAGACCTCATAATTGCGGTGGGGGTTGCAGGCTCTTTGGGGGCCTTGCGGCCCCGGGATGTCACAAATAAAATGCCTCTTAATAATCAAAGGATTAATTTTAAGAATTTACAAGAGATGAATTAGAATGAAATGACAGAGGAATAAAATTTAGATGTCTATAGATTTAACATTGATGTAACTGATAAGGATATTCATCGATCCAACAAAGAAGTCTTGATATAAACAGTTAGTTTTTATGAATCAATAGAGGTTCTATGTTATAACCAATGATGTAACGACAAATTTAGTACTATATACAATTATATTGTTATCAATAAACTTGTAAAGAATCCTCCTTTTCTTCATTTAATGAATCAAAGAAAATTGTCTATGTACATGACATTGGATGTTTTGGCTTATAATAAACAAACCTCTTATTTCATGTTGACTCACGGCATTGAAAAAATACAAAAAATGATTGTCTGGGAATCTTCTAATTAATTAAACGATTTTTGTAGCAAGACAAATGATAATATTACTTGTAAGAAATAAGTAAAGTAAAAACAAACATTCAACTGAATTTTGAAACAAAAAGACTTTTATAAGTTTGATTTTTAAGAACAATAACTTGAACTTATTTAATCTTAATTAATTTGCTTGAGTTTAATTTTTCAAGCAGTGTTTGTTAAATTATTTTTAGAATTTAGACGAATAAACAAAAAACTTATCCACAATTAAGCCTTAAAGAGTAAGAAACTAGCTTATTTTCTTAGAATATTTATTTTTTACTATTTTAGGCTAAAAATTTATAAAAATGAGATTGACATTTCATTGCACTTTTTTTATATATTAGAATAATTTCCATCTATTAAAACAATTTTTAAAATTGCAACGAAATGTCAATCACATTTTTATAAATTGACTTGTTAAGTCATCTTCATTTAAATTTTTATGATAGTGGATTAGCACTTGGACTTTGGAATCAAATTATGCCAGCTCAAATCCTATTGTTCCATTACATTTGCATTGGGGCTTATTCCCTCCAGCTATAGGCTGAATAATACAACTTGTGTAATTCAAACAATATTATATTTACTTGGCTGAGCTAGACAGAAGGCCATTTTTATATGCTCATTAAATTCAATGTAATTCAAACAATATGGTGACAAAAAAGATGTTTTAAAAACTGATAGTTCTTGGCGTTAAACAACCGAAAAAGGTTGATATGCAAACAAAAGGTTGATATACAAACAAATAAAACAACAAATTTTTTATTTTAGCCAAGTATTTAATTTTGAAAAATTGACTACAAGGCATTATTAACAAGAATATTTTTAAGAACAAAATCATTTTTTGTATATTTTGAATATTTTGAAAAGTAAGAGCAATAAAAATGAAACCAGAACAACTTGAATGATGATGAAGAAAAATATAAAAAATGAATAATGTCATCATTACAGAATGTATCAATTTCAAGAAACAAATGAAGCATTGAGAGTAACAACCTGACAAGCGCCACCATGGCCAAAAAACAAGTTATGTGTACTACTGAATTCCTAAAAGCTTCCTCTACCACATGAAAGAGAGGACATGGTCAAATTGAGACTAAAATGTGTGAAAATAAACTACTGTACAGTCTACTCATAATGTGCTTCATTCCAGACTTGGGAGTACAATCTGACAAGCGCCGCTACACTCTCACCAGTCATAGACTGCCAGGCAAGCGCATGGTGGCCAATGAGAGTGCATGGGATAAAGATTTTCAGTCAATCACAGTGCATCCTATTGTTTATTTGCTGAAAGTCTTTTTCTCTGTTTTTTTTATTATTGGTGCTTATCGGGTTGTTACTCTGAACGCCTCAAATATACTCTGCCATCAATGCAAGGGAGACAATCGTCAATATTTTTATGAAAAATCTAATATTTGGTTGAGATTTATTTGTTTTAATATTTCAAAAGAATAAAAACAACAAAAGTTCATATTCTTTTTTTCCTAGAACCTATTGTCTTTTGTTTTAAAAAATTATCATAAAATAAAATTTCATATTACATGAAGCTTTATTGTTGGAAGAACATTTCAAAGTCATTTAAGATAAGAATCAAAATGAGGATAAAGTCTAATGGCTATAAATATACAAGGAGGAGCTTAATATTCAGTATACATCAGGAAACGAAAGAAACAATAATGTAGTAGCAGTTATCACAAGTTCTCTGGTGAGCTGTGGAAGTTTGGAATAATTGTTGTCGTTCGTGGTACAACCGGGATTTGAACTCCTGTCATTCAATTCCAAAGCCAAAAAATCCAGACATGGTACATTTTGGGTTGATTATAAATTTCATTTCCTATGGGATAAAATCACGGCACTTTTTTTTTCTCATCCTCTCTTTCTATTCTTTTAATCCCTTTACCATTTGAAGATCTCTTCTCCAAAGCTTAAAGAACAATTTTAGCAGCTCAGCAAACTATTCGTAATCTTTCTAATATCTGTTGATTTAATACTTCTAATAAAAAATCTCTCCCA
The DNA here is from genome assembly GCA_036873565.1 of Xipholeptos notoides. Taxonomy (NCBI): domain Eukaryota; kingdom Metazoa; phylum Mollusca; class Cephalopoda; family Idiosepiidae; genus Xipholeptos; species Xipholeptos notoides. The sequence goes on from JAYKTE010429886.1 coordinate 6,210, forward strand.
AACTTTTATCTTCTTTTTTTGTTTTGTTTTTATGTCTCTCTCAATAGCGGTTGGTAGTAGTAGTCAGTTGGTATCCGAAGAAGTGCCTTTTTCTGGATATAGAAATAATTTCTTCATGGTTTTTTGGGTTTTTTTATTGAACATTTGTTAATTTCATTCAATTAGTTTCTCTTTCTATTTGCATGGCATTAGTTTTCTTTAACAAGTCATTTATTGAATATAGATATTTAATTTATAGAAGATGATAACAATATGTGGATTATTATTGTTATCATCAAAAAGATTAAAACAAAAATGAAAATAATGAAATAATTGAAAGTTATAAAAAAGAAATTAGTTTTTCATTACAGTGCCATTATTTTTTTATAAGCTTGTATGTTATTTAATGCCAAAAAGGTTTCATTTTAGAGTTCATATTTGAATTTACAGAGAAATGCACTAAACAAAGTAGATTTAAAACTAATAATTTCTTTTACAGATGTTATAAAAACTTTGCCACAAAATAACTACAGCTGTCTAGATGCAAATGAATAGAAAGTTAATCAATTTAATCCTACAGTTGTCTATTTGAAAATGAAACAACTTCTTTGGTAAAAAAAAATTGTTTCCTTCGACAAAATGTTTTTTTGCTCCTTTGTTTTTAGTAAAAGAAGTCACTGACTGTGACAATGTATGACATGAATTCAAATATTGATAATCTAAAATATTGTAGGAATATTTATGCATACTAATGAGTATAGTCACTTTTAATTTTAATGAAATTAGTGACTCAGGTAAAGATGACTAAGTAAAAATTGCTCAATTGAGAAAATGGCACAAAACAAGGAGAAAAAAATCAATAGTCAATAAGACTAATATGTAAAACATCAGTTCTCTCACCAAAACAATTTTCAAATCTTATTTTTAAATTGAAGCTCCTATTATAGAATATATAAATACATAATCTGAAAGTTAATTAATATTATCAATAAATTCATTGAATTGAATACAAAGCTTTAGAAAAAATTCAATCTTAACAGATTTTCATTCTTTTCAAATGTTTATTGATACTTTTATTTTAGCAAAAAACAAAACATTTAAGGAAAAAATAATGGATTTAAAAAATAATTAGAATTCATTATTTAATTAATAATTGTTGTTGAAGTGAAACTAATATGGACATCTTAACAAAATTAATTAGAGTTCATTATTTGATTAATAATTGGTGATTTTTTTTTCTGACTTTCTGCAATTTTTTCTAACACGGCCCACTTATAAATTTACTAGTAGGCTGTAGCCTACTAGTAAATTAGTAGCTATGTCATTTTTATCTGGGTTATTTTTACTTTGCACCAAAACCACTCTAAAGGTCACTTCAATCTCATCAGTCTATGAATAACAATATTCACATTTACTAATTAACACTCTCCAATTGAAAGATTTTCAAGTCTTAAATCCTATTTTGATAAAACAATGCTTCAATTTATTCTTGAAAAATGAAATTCCTCAAGTGAAAAAATCCTTAATTCATATTTTCCTTTCAATTCATTTAACCTTTCACTGGAGTATTACAATATTTTGCTGATATTAGATCTTTTTCAGGAACCTGTTATTCACAATTCGGATTATTTATCTATTTTCGTACCACTATTTGGTGGAATGGCTCTAAATTTATTTTGTTTTAATCTAAAATACATTCGTTTTTTTATTTGGTTCAAACATCAATGCATCAAATGATGTCTTTTAAAATCTGTTGGTCAAACATCATGATTCGTGTGGTATGGAATTTGAATAAAGAAAAAAACGTGAGGTGAGATGGAGAGAGAGGCACAGTCATTTTCCCCGTTTCAGATGAACGTGAATTTACAAAAGACTCTCAGCTAGTAATGGTCGTGTCTTCTTAATAAAGAAGCACTCAAAAATCCAAAGAAGAAGAAATAAATTAAGCCATTGTTCATATCAAATTATCCACTCAGGCTTTTTCTGAGTGACAAGAGATCAGTAAAGGAGCTCAATCGATGGATTGGTTCATTTAGACTGATCAATCCTTTGTGAAAAGAATGTGTGATCCAGGATTTTAAGAGGACAAAGGAATATAAGGAGGAAGGGAGGTAACTGGTTAAACATCAGGAAAGCCAAGGTCAGATTCATGACAAGCTTAGAGAAGAGGATAATTCAGTCTCTTTTTGATTCACATACTTTGATTATGAGAGAAAAATTTCAAAGAGACACAAGATGGTTGCAAAGTGTATGCACATCTAAGTCACCACATTGGTTAATATGTAAAAGTTAGAAGAAGAGATAATTAAATTAATGAAGCCAAAAAGATTTGTTTATTTAAACAATAAATGCTTTTTTCCCGGCCTTTTTGGCTTTCTCTTTTTGGCTAACTCAATTTCAGCTTTAGAAAATATGAAACTTTTTTTAGCAAGAATTGTTAACAAACTTCTGATTTATTGAGTAATTTCAAAAGAACATTAAAGCAAAGTTAAATTTTAGTTAAAGTTAAAGATGTATTATGAATTTAGTTTTATTTAAAAATCAATTATTTCTGAGGAAGGGGCAAGGTTAGTCTGAAATATCAAATAAAAATAATATACACACAGACATATATAAACCCTGTGTATCGTTTTATTGCAGGATTGTTTTAGTTTTGAAATTGCTATGAAATTCGGTACACTGGAAAAACATAACAAGGTGCCTTATTTCCTTGATTTTTTTGAAATTTTAACTATTATTTTGAAAGTTATGCTAATTTTTCTGTTTACTCGTAATTTTTAGTGTGTGTCACTTTATTGCAAGTGTCTAAAAATGTATATTTTTGGTAATAAAACAATATTCTAATTTCATATTTCTATTTATCTATATACATCTATAAAAGTGAAAGTGTCTGTCTGTTTGTTTGTCCCTGTGTGTACATTTCCCTACTAAACTACTATGTCAGTTTTCAGTCTACAGACTCAAGATTTGACATAATGGCTATAGAGATTTGGGAAAATTTTTTAACCGGATTGAGGGAGAAAATTTGAAGGCGAGGGGTCAAATATCAACAATTTGTAGGAGAAGTTTGGTAGAGTTGTAAAAACTCTACCAAACTTCTACAATTTTTGGTGTAAACACTTGAAATTTTAGATATAGGTTCCTTGGACATGGATCAAACTTTATATTTTGGTTTGACCCTGAAAAAATAAATTCTCAGGGGTCAAAGTTTGAAATATTTGACCTTTTTACTATTTTCCAAATTTTTGGTCAAAACACTTGAAATTCTAAATACGAGTACCCTATATTTAATATTAAGTACCCTATATTTAAAATTTCAAAATGTGTGATGCTTTTTCTGCAGATTTTTTGGGAAATTTTTTCATTGGTTTTCGGCTGGAAATTTAGCGGCCAGGGGGTCAAAGTTGAAAAATGTTACCCTTGTGGTCTCTACCAAACTACTCTGCCAATTTAGGGCCTAAACACTTAAAATTTTAGATATAGGTTACTTGGACCTGTGGAAAACTTTTTTATTGGCTCTGAGACAGAAAAAATAATTGCTAAGGGTATGACAGAACATGTTGATATGCATCTATGCTATGCAATCATGCAGCGATCTTTGGTGTGTGGCCGTGATCGTCTGTGCTGCACACAGTTGCTGTGTCACAGGTCGGACTTCTATGCAGGGATCTGGAATTAAAAACAGCATGGCGAAAACGACAACTCGACAACCATTTTTGGGGTTCGAAGATTTATTCAATATAAATCCCGTTGTCGGAGGAGAGATGATGAAAACTTAACTTAAGGCTCCCGGCCTCGGCCGGAGCCCGTGTTTTTCTGGGACTCTATCGAACCTTTTAAAATTCAACCGTCTGGATCTATCTCAATCTCCCAACTCACTCATCTTTTTGTAAAACTTATTTTGAGCGCGTGTTTCCTTTTTTTACCCACAATGCAACTTCCTCAGAATCGTCTCGAACGCCCTAGGGTCTCCCTCTCTTTCCCTCTCTTCCTCTTCTTCCTTTTTCTCCTCTTCTTCTTCTCCTTTTTACTTCGTCTTCTTTCTACTTCGTCTTCTTCCTCTTTCCCCCTTCCTTAAAATCCTTTTGAAGTTGACCAGTGGTGTGTGGTCCTTCTTCTGCGTGGCCTCACTAAGTGAATTGCGTTTCTTTGTGTTCTATGGAGACGAAGTGTCTGATAATGTGAACATTAAATTTCTCGGACCCCCCAAGTAGAAGAAGAATTTCCTACCTAT
>JAYKTE010429997.1:0-10422 GCA_036873565.1 Xipholeptos notoides
TACATGAAAAAAATCCAAGGTAAATTTTAGATTAAATTTAAATTAAATCTTTATACCCAACTTTGTAAAATTTATAATAATCAATTTGAAAATTGATATTTTTCTAATAAAATCTTGTACCTTTATTTTTAAAGCTTATAGAAAAAACAACATTTTGTTAAACACTTTTTATGCTCTGCAAGAAATCCTTTTCTAACTTGTTCATAGTTCTGCAAACATGTAGCTAGATTTAGATAATCAATTTTAAATAGTAGTTAATAATGCAATATTGTATCTTGAAAAGCTGTGTTGGATAGAGAAAACATTATGAATAATCTATGTAAATTTTGAAAAGAAATCATGAGTACTTTAATATTTATATTTTATAATATAAGTATAAGATTTTGCAGTTTTTGGCTCAGTTTGGTATATTTAGTTTGTATTTCTTGGATTAGATATAATATATTATTGGATATAAGGAAAACGTTTTAAAACTAATTTTTTCAGCGTCTTATGTAAACATCACCAATTAAATGTTTACATTGGATTTAAAAAGAAAAACTCATCTGTATATTCTATGATACAAAATATTTTTTTAACATTATTTGTAATGAATAGCAAAGAGGAATGAAATAAGATTATAGAGTAGCCTTCTATATAACTGCAATAGGTAGAAAAGAGGAAAGAAGTAAACATAGTAGCCTTTGATAAAGGTTTTATCTACTTAAAAATGCACGTATTGATTCGTTGACAAACAGTTGATGAATGAATAGCGTTTCTGCTATTAGAACGCTAGATTTGGTCCAAGGGAGATAATCATGAATAAAGTTCGAATCATAACATAAATTACTAAAAAATGGCTTTTCAGAATCACTCACAAGGTAATTATGAATAGTACTTTTTATTTGCTTATTATTATGTACTATGTCATAATTAATAATTTTGATAAAAAATTAGTGAAATAATTGATAATATTCATAATTGATTTAATTTTTTTCAAATAATGATTTCAGCTCTTTTTAATATTAAAAATCATTGATTATTGCAAAAATAGTTTTTTCAGTTAATTACTTGTGTATCTTCTTTTGAAATGACTGAGTCATAACATTAATCTTCTGTCTATAGAATAATAAATGCCTTCTATTTTTCAGTGCTTTCACTTCTTGAATCTCTTTTGAGGGGCAACAACTGCAACAATAATAACAATAACAATAATAGCAACAATAACAACCTGAATCAGAATAACAATAATAATGAAGCTGATGATAACCAACTGCAACAACCACAACAGCAACAACCATAATTGTAAGAATATTCTTTTCACATGTGTAACACTTTGATGCAGTTTTTACCTAATGAGATATCCCATTTCATGATAAAGTTGGTATCATTTTTAAATCCATGAAATGCTTTTGATAAGCAAATAATCTATGGGATGTTTATAGGTTGAGGTTTAAGCCTGCCACCAAAGGTGCCCTTCATGAGTAAGGAACAATGGCAGTAAAGAGTTATGATTACCCTAAAAAGTAATCAACTGAAGCAATGCAACATTTGGCTGTGAGGAAATAAAGGTGAAAAAATATTGAAAGAAAATGGTGCTAAAGTTTTTCTTTCACCATTGCCAGATAATCAATCTGGTTTTTTTTTCCTTTTCTTTTTCTTAGAAATACTTTTCCTTCAGATAATCATTAAAAAAAAATTCTAATTTTTTTTTTGATAACATAGTATAGTATATAGGTATTATTTTCTATCCAATTTTTTAAAAATTAGATGTTATTCTAAATCTAGAAATAGAAAATTATTATCTTTTATAATTTTATAATTCTAAAATTATTTTAGTTTGCTTAAAAATAGAAAGAAAAAAAAAACATGATTTGATGACCATTCACAAATTCATGCTCAATTAAAGATTTTTCACAATCTCATCAAAAACTGCAAATGAAATCATATCAATCCTTTTTTAGATAACTAGCTTAGTTAAATCTCTCATTTTTGAACCTATATAGTTCTAAATAGCCAATTTATTTTATTTTTATTTTTCCTGTAATTGAAAAAGGAATTATTACATACTATAACAACCCCACATATATTTCAAATTACGTACATACACACATGTGTGTGAGTGTATATCGTTTGATGAAAATTTACATTACTGTTATGTAAATTGATTTTAAGAATACTAGTAGTGTATGACTAGTATAAAACTAGTACACAATTCAGTTCAGCATGCCACTGTGATAGTTCAGTCTGAAATTATGCTTTGTTAGAATTATCTCCTGAAATGTTTCAGTAACATGCCTTGAACTGAAGAGTCCTAGCAGCTTTTTTCTATTTAGAATTATATAGGGTTTGTTGTTCTGAAAATTCCATCACTGTCAAAAATGTAAAACAAACTACAGTCACTCTCAACATGTGTGTGTTTTTTTCATGAGATAGAGAGAAAAATGTGATATAGATGTTTTTTATGCCATGATAATCTTAATCGTCCATAATCATCTTAAATACTTTTGTAGAAGAATATTAAAGAAGAGCTCGGGCCAAACTATTTTAATCCAGTCTTAATTTTTATGGTACATTTCATTCATTTGAAGATTCTATGTACTTTACATCTCTCTTCCATTTTGTAAAAACTACTTTCTTTTAATATTTCTCCATAAATCTACAAAGGGTGATTTCCAATAAAAGTTGTCAAAAACTAACTTTGTCAACTTCTATCAATCAAGATTTTAAAATACAGCAGTAATCGAAATTGTTCTTTGGTAGTAAATGTAAATATAACGAAGTATAAATTTAAATAGAGATGCAACACAGTTAATGATATTGTCAATTCTTTCTTGCTGACTTGGTAGACCTATCAATATGGTCAAGGGTAGACTACTGGCTTATTTATTATGCTCCATCTCATGCTAATCTATAACTGCTCAAGTGCCTATTGTTTTGTGTATATTTCTGTTCTTTATAAAGTTAAAACTAAAAATAGCAAAATAGTATTAGTAAAATAATTAATTACTAATCTTTTAAAGAAAGCATTTTGCAGTATAGACTTAATTAATTTTTTTATGAACTTGATAAAAACTTTTTCTCTAGGAATAATTTTCGGGTATTTACTGATTATAGTCATTCAAGTTAACTTATTGATGTAAGAGAGAATTAAAGTGGTCATGGCTAGGTTGCAGCACTTTTGTAAAGCTTTGACAATTTTAGACAATTTCTTTTAAACTTGTCAAAATTTCTATGCTTATCAAATATCATTAATTGTAGATAACTAGAAGTTTGATTAGAATGGTTTCTTAAATGATTGCTGAAATTGTGCAATAACTAGTGGATGATTCAGTTGCTAAAAGCAAAATCTCTAGTATGTATTTTTGAAAAAATATGTTCTGAAATGAGAAATCAGAAGTAATAAAATTTTACAGCTCCATTAAAAGAACTAGTTTTGATCTTAAAGCAACCATAGGTATTTGTTACCATATTCGATGGTTATTTTTGAGTCTTTTTAAAAAGTTTTACTATTCCTGCTGGTTGTTTTATTCTAACATGTTTGAATATATTTTATGATAATTACATTTTATCTAGCTCCCCCACTGCCTCACAAAAATGGCTTGTGTCACCTTTTCTATCTCAAACATGTAATACATAAACCAAACATCAATAGAAGTTATTCCAATTTATTAAAAGAAAAATCATTGACATTTTAAATTTATAACTTTCAATTTATAACTTGTGTATTACACTTAAAGTTATTTGTCAGAGAAAAACATGTAAAATGTGTTAAATGCTTTGGCAAATTTCTTATATAATTAGGTGTGATCTAGGGTTGTATTAACCCATAGCGAGGCCCCTTGGCTTCCAACTATCTATCATAAAAATTAAACCGGATGGACTCAAAGAATTTATCCTGAAAAACTCTTAAGCTTCACCCTTATGGTTAATATTGTTGATATATTTTTTTATATATTTAAGAAATTGTATTGAAATATGTTTCTTTAAGCGGTTATAGCATTTTCTCTTATACTGTTTTACTATTATTTATTATCTTCAAAGACTTCAATGCATCATTTCTTACACTGTTCTTAGATATCATAAATTCTAAGATAGATGCTTTCCAATCCTTGAAGTAATTGAATTTTGCCTTGAAAATTATTTTTGCACTTTGGTTCTAGCATTCACAGCATTCAAATTAATGGGGAATAATCTGGTTCATTTAGTGAATATATTTTTTTCAAACTATTTCATAATAGACTTTATATCCGGTTTGTTACAACTAGTGAAATGCTATCTCCTTTATTCTCTGCTAAATATGTTGTCATTTAAGGATTCAAGATATTCTTTAGTATCTTCAGGGTGTTTGTATAAGATGAGTTTGGGTTTGACAAAATCTTATTTATCAAGTCTAAGAGTTGACTAAAATAAAATAACTTTTTCTCTACTTAGTTAAACTAAAACATGGTTGCTTCTCTCTCTCTCTTTCTCTCTCCATATCTATACAACTGTAAGTTCCATTTTGGTTTCTAGAATAATTGGGCTAATTCAATTTCAATAATTCTTTTCAATTTGCTCCCTGTTTGCTTTTCATTTTTTTTCTCAAACGATGACTTATATTTCATATTAGAGCTGACTTAAATCTTCCTAATTATTCTTATTTATTGAAAAAAAGAATATTGTATACTTTCAAATTTAAATAACGAAAACATTTTCTAAATAGAAGAAAGTCAGCTCTTAAACAGTTACTGTAACTTAATCCCTTTTTTATAAACAAAGTGGCATTAACCACCTCAATTTTTATTATTTTTACATTTTTTAAATTCTCAATTTCACCTTGAATTACATGAGAAAGGCGAATAAAGCTTTTTGTTCTGGTAAGGATTAAACCATCCATATCATCTTAAAAATACAGAAATGGATATAACCTGTGATATTAATTTTTTGAAAAAAAATTCTTTCCATAGTTATATATATATATATATATATATATATAAATGAAATTACAAAAAAATACAATAAAAGACTTATTATTTTTCTTTCTTCATTCCATGTGTCATATTGTTTTTTTTTTCTTTTAAAAGTTTTGATCAGGCTAATTTTTCAGATGACATTACTATTTAGAAGACTTAAATATTATTTCTTTTTTGAAAACATGAAAGAAAGTAACAAAATCAAAGTAAGAACAAAAACATAGCTACTTGTATATTATTCTATATTTTATATATTACATATCACTTTTTCAGTGGACTTTGACAGATCCGTCCTTGGTATCTTTATCATAAATTTAATTTGGTTACTATTCTAAATATGCAAAGAACTTATAAATGGCATATTCCTGTCAAAATGTAAGCACAATTTAAATCATAAACATGTTGAAATAGATCCTTTGTGATAATTGCAAACAAAATGTACATTTAACTTACTTAAGGTAGCAATACATTTTCATTACATTAAGCTGCATGAATTTACTATATTTCAACTCGTATTTCAATCACAATTATTGAAGTAAATTACTAAAATTGCACATGCTTTTTCACTGACTACATAAACTGGTTTTATAAAAATGTATTGTTAAACTATGGGCCAAAGAACAAATATAGTTCAAAAGCTATGTTTTTATAGCTTTTATATCTTTAAAGATATTCTGATAATCAAATAGTTGAATACTACACATTTCACCTTTTAATTATCAACATAAAATCAATGTTAAATGAAACTTTATTGAAAAATGAAATTTTGGTTAATTTGAATGTTATATAGAAAATTTAAATGATTAAACATTTTTAGTATTATAACAATATTTGCAAAATATTAGTTAATTACAAAAGTAATTTATTGCTTGTTTTTTTTAATCCATATAAAAATTTATCAAAGATACTAAAATTTAAGCATTTATTAGTTTAGCATAATAATGCACAATCTTTAAAAAAAAATTTAAATTTAATATATACATTTTGTAGGACAAATTGCTTTATTAAATTTGCTTAAAATCATTTTTGCAATATAAATTTGAAGTAATTGTCATCTGTTGAAACATTACTTGCTCTTTTTCCATTTATGTCTGCAGTATGTATTTTTGAAATTTTTTATTGCTGCATATTCTAAATGAAGTAAGAAGAGTTTAATATAATTCCAAATACTAGAAAAAATAATACAAATATTGTTTTTTTTTCTTCAAAATAAAAGCTTGTAACTATTTGATTTCTTTATAATTCTAATTCATATGAATTCAAGTAACTATTCTGTTAGTTATTATTATTATTCTACTTCTATGAACTAAAATCATTATGGTTTCTCCTTCAAATTTTCTATTTTGTTTTTAAGTTTTAAATGATTCATTTTTCTGTCAGAGATTATACTATTGACAGGAAGGATTTCATCTTTCTGGATTAAGTTTCTTAAGGTAAAATTTCTTGAGTATTATTACTTTCTGTTATTAGTTATGTATAATGTTATACATCAAACAATTTGTTATTTTATATACTGCACATACATTTTCAAGAAAGTATTATAAACAAATAAAGCAGTATTAATTTTTTTTAATATTGTTATTCTAAATTAAGATGGTAGGTAATTTTAATGTATCTGTGTAAGAAAATAGGTTTTATAAGTTATAATTAATGAACAGCTTTTTATTTTGCCACAAATTACTTAAAATGAAATTTACAAATTTTGATGTTAAGTTATTTATAAACTACTTTTTTTAAAGTGAATAATTGAAAAATATTCTGTGTGTATGATAACTTATAATATTACATGCACACATTATCAATGTTTTTTTTAAAATTAGTATTTTAAAAGAATATACATTGATAAAATTTTAAGTTTTTTTCTTTAGTTTAAAGCATAATATTTCACCTTATAAATGTTGGAACAGAACAGCAAACTTTATCAATATTTATATGAGTGTTTAAACAGTTTTTTGTTTATAAATTGCAGTGGAGCATAGCTTTTGCGTGTTTTAAATTTCATTACAATATACAATGAATTCTTTATTTTTTGTTTCAGTAAAATATAATTTTACATAAATACCATAAATATATATTGCCTATGCATAATTAATTTGTTAATGTATTTTCCTCCAATCTTGAGTTTTATTTATTTATTTCTCTAAATTATAATTTTAATGAATTTCTACAATTCAATTTTCTTAAAAAGTTTATTCTATTATTTGTAAAAAGAAAAGGCAAGAGTACAAATTATGATTTTCGTATCTTTTTTTCTTTAACCTTGTTTATTCAATCAAATATAATTCAATTTTAGTATTAAAGCAGCTTTGCCAATGTTTGTACATACTGGAAATGAGAACAAAGAAATTTTTTTTAGAATTGTATTGTAAATTAACTAATTGGCTCTCTCTCTCTCTTTCTCTCTCTATGTATGCATTAATGCAGATTTAGTTAAAGATATTCAATGCATCTAATCTTTGTAAATTTGTTTGTGATCCTTGTCATTTGTTTTGTGTTTGGTCTAATAAGTGGAAGTAGAATCTGAACCTTTTTTATGACTGCTATTGGTATACAAAGTTTGAAAGTGCTGACGAAAAATAGGACTCTGATACTAGTGAATCCAAACACAGAATGACTTGTAAGGAAGTGAAAAAAAATAGAAGCAAAAATTATTAAGATTGGAAGCTCCTTGGTCTTTAACTTACACTGCATTAACATTAGCATGCAGCCAATATATATATATATATATATGCACACACACATATGTATAATTAAATTGTTTGCTATATTTATAGATAAAGTTCTTAAAATCATTGATAAGAGTCTGTATAGTTAATTAGTGTAGACACAGTCAATGGCCTTGGTAACATTTTTTTGTCTGCACTAAAAGCTGTTGACCCTGTGTCTTCACTAATCGACTAAATTTGTTTACAAAAGTATTTAATGCAAACAATAAGAAATGTTTCCATTGTTTTTAATTAAATGCTTTTTGAATAATTCAGTTATATTAAAATTGATTAAACTATTTTCGATATATAATTACCCCACAATTAACAAGTGCAGCTGATATTATTTATTTCAGGCGTATGAATAATAAGTCCTTCACTATTTGTACTTTTTTGTAACGTTTTTTTTTTCATGAACATCTTGTTGCAATTTTTTTTTTTTTCAAATTTCTTTTTCTCATTTTTACATATTTAATTCACTCTTATCAGAAAATTTATATTGCATTATTTTTAGGATTGTTAAGATTTTGAAATAAACTTTTTGAAACACTTAAATACAAACTATTGTAAAAAGTAAATTCATCTTTATATTTATTTATACAAATGTAATCTTTCTATTAATAAATTAAAGAATTTTTGATAGTATATCAAATGTAGTGCATTCAACTTAAAATTTCTAAACTAATGAAAATATTGTTATTATTATTTTTAATTAAGAAAATTATTGCAACAATGGTAATCATTTAAATAGTTCTTTAAAATTATTTTGCACTATGGATTAGGACTACATATTTTGTGTCAAAGCAAAATCTTTTTCTATTAATGTTTTTTAATTCAAAACAATATCTTTATTGTGTTATGGCTGCCTTTCTAATCTTACTAACATTCTCTTTGGTATTATGGTTTGTGTTAAGTGTTGAAATCCTGCATAAACTGTTTGGGTGTAAAACAAATACACCTATGCACAGATGTAATCAAGTAATCTTTTTTCCATTTTGTTTCTTGATTTTATTTATCATATTAATTTAGAAATATACTCATATTTAATGGCAATTAAGAAGTAATTGTCCTAGAATAACCAATTATTTTTTTACCTAAAATTTTTTTGCTTGAAATGTAGCACATTTATTAAAAAATAATTCTTTATTAAATTGAACATCCTTTGTTCCTCATCAGATCTGAGCTCAATTATTTAGAAATTGTAAAACTTCTTGTGGTAAAATCCAACAATTATTATTTTTATTCACAAGTATAAATAAAGTCTTTATAATTTCTTTATGTTATTAACATTTATAAAAGAATGAATTTTTATTATTTTTCCAAAGTTTCATAGTTTTTCAGTAAATATAGCATACCTTTTAGTGTTTTTAGTAAGTCAGCAAGTTTCAAGTTTATATTTAAAAAAATATCATAATTAATAGTACTAAGAACTAACTAATTATTTAATTATTGGATAAATTCATTTCTTATCTATCAATCTATGCATTTAACTTGTACTTTAAATACTAATACAATAAAATGCAATATAGCAGTAAGAATATGCAAAATGAAAATTCATATAACATGGTTTTAGGGCTGTGACAATATTCTTTTATTAATGAATATTTTTTCCACAGACTTGACTTTTTTACTATTTTACCATTTCTTTTAGGACTGTGACAAGAATATTCTTTAATAAAAGAATATTGTCACAGCCCTACATGGTATAAGACTTAGTTCAAATCAGTATTTCAGTTTTCCTAATTTTTACAATTATATTTAAATTAAAGTTTGACTTTTAACTTTTTTCCAATGCATAATAACAAAAAAAGATAACTTTTATCACTCTAGAAATAATAGAAATTAAAAGCAATTCATATTGCTTTGTTAATATAAAAAACAATGATTCAAAATCACAGCATTTAACTATACAAAACCAAAAGTCAACTATTTATGGAATGTCTATGAGGAGCTATTTTATATTGTTACTGGTATAGATTAAAATTTTGGCTGAAGTTTATAAAAGTTATTGCTTTGGAAAATCAGGTTTGATTTATTTAGAAAAGGTAGTGGATTATTTATTTTCTTTTAAAATGACAGATTAACTTTTATTTTTCTATTAGACATTTTGTCTCTAATTATAAACCTTTTAATCAGCAATGACAATTCAACTTGTCTTAACCCAAATTCTATTTTAAAAGGGGAGATAACTCTGTTAAAAATAAAATTGTTTAAGTAGCAACAAAAGACAATTTCTTTTAATCTTTCTTTATCAGCATTAATCTATAACTCTAAAAGGCTTTCTGTGAATATCTGTGTGTGGATGTGTAACCTGTCCTTGTTTGTTCCCAATTCACCCCCACATTTTTTTTCCATGGGCATTGATCAATAGTTAAACCAGGTTGAACCATACTTTTTGACCTGAAGGTCATTTCATGGTGCCTCCTCTGGTAAGTTCAAGTTTGGGCCAAAAAAAGGTACCTAAACCACTTTTGATTATCATGAAAATTCACACACTAGTGTGACATTTTTTCAGTGCACATTTTAAGTACTCCATCATAAAAAACACTTAAAAAATGCAGCTGCTGCATTGAAATTAGTGAGTGGTTTTTCGGATTCTTAGACATACCTGAGGTTCCTGATATTGAAGACTCCATTTGGTAGATTTCAATCCCCAAGAAATTTCACCAAGTTAAAAATATAATCGAAACCGCTATCTTCTGCCAATGTTCACCTGGAACCGTGTAAATGTCAACACTTCTATCTTCTATGCCACGGGCCCATAAGGGCGATGATGGTTGGAT
>JAYKTE010430108.1:0-10422 GCA_036873565.1 Xipholeptos notoides
AGAGAGAGAGAGAGAGAGAGAGAGAGAGAGAGAGAGAGAGAGAGAGAGAGAGAGAGAGAGATAGAGAGAGAGAGAGATACAGTGCGAACCAAATTATTATGCAATTGGATTTTTTTTATACACGTGTTTGTATAACTAGTCTAAAGAAAACACGGGGAGCTTACACTAATAGGTTAGGGAAAAAAACAAAAAAACTGAGTTGCCTAATAATTTGGTTTGCATTGTATTATACAACTGAATGAGGAGGAAGAGGAAGACTTACAGTCACAAACTGCCAGGTATTCAGATATACTGGAGTGACAAAGGATACTTATCGTCACTCTGCCTTCAAGAATCACCACTGGGCGTTGGCACAGTGGGAAGACTCTGCTAATGGCGGGTGTGCGACGTGAACGCAGAGGAGTGAAAGCACAGGAAGATGTTGCACCATACAGTCTTTGACTAAAATGGCACGGAAACTGCTGAATCTCATGAGGAAACTTGTCGTTCTGAATCCGGTAAATATCATTGGTTGGTGGGTGTGCAAGTACTTAGTAATTGGTGTGAAATTTCTAATAATAATGATAATATTAATAATACTTAAAGTAATTATATTAACTGTTTGATTGCAATCACTGTTAAAAGCAAACAGGCTTAAGGCGTAAGAAATTGGCTGCTCTTGGATCGACATTTTACAGATAAACACTTTATGATTTTTTTTGGCGTATGGTTTTTGTGGAAGCGTTTTATTTTTGTGTTTCTATAATTTCAATTTTTTTACAAATGTTTTCTCAAAAAAATTTTTTCTTCTCCCTTCTTCAATTATTTTTCTTTCTTGCTTTTCCAGCCTCCTTCTGCTAATCATTTTTTCTCTTCTTTCATTACTTCCTGTTTTACATGCTCTATTTGGGGAAGTTAACTTGGTCCAGTGGATAAACAGTCGGACTTCAGAATCGTAGTACGCGATTTCGAATACGAGTCGTTCCGTTCGTGTTCGTATTTGGACTAATACCCTTGTGAAAGATATGAATGCGCATATTCCCTTCAGTTATGGGTCAAATAGTGCATATTATTTAAAAAAACTAAATGTGTACAAAATATATTTTTTCTTTCTTTTTCTCTCCTTTATTATTTTCTTACTGCATATGCTTGATTCTTTCATTATTTTTCTTTCCTTCTCTTTTATCCTTTTTTCTTTCTTTCGTTTAACTTTTTCCTTTCTTTTCTTTTTCTTTCCTTCATTCCTTCTTTCTTTATGGGGAGTTTCACATGGGGCAGTGCATACAAAACCGAACTTCGGAATTGTAATACGCCTGTTCAGATCCCAGTTGTTCCGTTTACGTTTACATTTGGACTACTACCCTTGGGAAAGGTTTGAATCTCCAGTTATGGATTAAATAGTGCATATTGTGTTATTAAAAAAACTATGTTTAGACAAAAATAGAACATTTCTTAAAAATGATTGTTATCGGCATTAAATGACCTGAAAAAGGTTGATATGCCACAAAACACAAACAAAATCTTCCTTTGTATATTTCATCTTTCCTTTCATTCTTTCGTTCTGATTCTTTCTGTTCTTTTTCCTTCTTTTCTTACTTCTTCCAATATACGTTTCATTGCTTCATTTTTTCTTTCTCTCTTTCATCCACTTCTTCTCTTTCTCCCCTTTCTTTATCATTTCCTTTCCCTTCTTTTGTTCTCTTTCCTTCGTTTCTGTCTCCCTATTCTTCTATCTTTCTTCTTTTCCCCTCTTTCTTTTTTTTTTTACTCCTCCACTTTCTTCTTCTCCGTGATACGTTTTCTCTACTTACAGAAATGTTCTATGTTCACTCGCTTTTAAATTTTAAACCTTTTGCTAAGACCAAAAATAATCATGAAAATTTTACCCCTTACTCTATTTATAGTGGAGCTGATAACTGAAAAATCATGCAAAGGATGATACAAGCATAAAATTTGGCACAATTTTTTTCAAAGGGATACTAATCAAATCTTACTGATTGACCATTTCAAAATCCAATGTGGCAGCCATTTTCCAAGATGACGGATAAAATGGCCGCCTGAAATTGGATGTTTTCCTAAAAAATCTTGGATTTTCAATTGGCCAATCTGTCAGATTTTAATGTCCAATTGAGAACAATTGCGCCAAATCTATAATACGTGTATCATCATTTGCACGATTCCTCTTAAAGATTAATCTTAGAGAAGTTCATGTACCTGCTGTAGTTAACAGTAACAAACATTTAAAATGGGGGCTTGTCGATATTTTCCTATTTGGCTTTGGAGACTTGTTTTTATTTGACTTTTAAACTTTTATTTCAGACTTTCTTGCTACTTATTTTTGGAGGGTTTAGTAGAATAAATTAAAATTGATGACATCATACTATAGGCTGCAGGACCAAGGGCCTATGCTTTCATTCTATGACCTACACTAAGAGCGAACGAAACAAAATAAGGAAATGAATGGGAATCCTCCCCTGAATATCATACTATACGCTGCAGGCCCAATGATTTACGAGTATACCGATCTAGATTTTTTATTTTGCGACATACATTTAATGCAGACGAAACAAAAAAAGCAAATAAATGGGAATACTTCACTCCCCATCATACTAGAGACTGAGGGTGGAAAAAACAAAACAGGCAAATTAATGGCAATACTATCATACGACAGGCTGCATTCTCATGGGTATATATAGATCTATATTTTTCTTTTACTGACCGGTGGAGAAAAAATAGGCAAATAAAGGCCAATACTTCCCTAAACATTATGCTGTCTGCGGACCCACAGGTCTATATCATTCTATTTTTATTTTTATTTTATATTCTACACTTAGAGTGAAAAAAAAAATATAGGCAAGCGAATGCCAATGCCTTCTTTCCTGAATATATAATATAGTCTTCGGGACCAAAGGTCTATATCACATTAGATTTTTCATTCTGTGACCTTCATTTAGAGTGAAAACAAAAAGAAATAGGCAAACGAATCAGAATATTCCCCAAGACATCATATTATAGTCTGCGGCGCCAAAGGTCTATAGCACATTAAAGTTTTCATTTTGTTACCTACACACCAACGAACAATAAAATTAGTCAAACGAATGGCAATACTCTCCTGAAAATCATACTTTGGCATGTGGGCCCAGAGGTCTAAACGTATAATTTAAACGAATTTATTAATTTAAGGAAAGTCGACTTGGGCCAGTGGATAGGCAGTCGGAGTTCGGAATTGTAGTACGCGAGTTCGAATCCAAATTTGGACTAATACCCAACATTCCACGAATCCCCACCGTCCCTCCAGCTATGGGTTAAAAAGTGCATATGGGTTAAATAGTTCATAAAACTGAGTGTGGACAAAATAGCATCTATCAAAAATGATTTTTATCGGCAAAAAATGACCTGATTTGGTTTATGTGCTTTAAAAGCCACAAACAAACAATTAATTTAACTAAATTTTCATTGGAAAAATTATACAGAAACATTTATGATTTTATACGCAAAAAAGAATTTATGTCTACCACTTTTACACGTCATTAAATGTAATTTTTTCCGGGGACAACATAGCGTAAATTGGCCAGCCATAATCTTTCCAACAATTAACAAATCTTCATTTTTTTTTTATATATTTAAAAGAAAAAAACAACAACTATTTGTTCCGGCCATTAAAAAATGAATCTGGTAAATCTGTATAATTAATAAGAATAAATAGTGCATATTGTGTTATTAAAAATACTACATGTGGACAAAAAAGAACGTTTATCATAAGGTTATTGTTATCGGCATTAAATGACCTAAAAAGGTTTATATGCAGTAAAACAAAACAATTTAAAAAAAAAACAGCAGAATTTAAAAGAAGAGATTTCGATCCATTCTACGAGTAATGTGGCTTTTCATTATGTTAGAATCTTGGCAAGAAGCCATCTTTGATTACACGAATCCTGTCTGTCAGCCCTCAAGCGACTTCACTTTTTCGGCAAGTGTAATTTAAAGAAAGTTATAGGGTCCCTAAACCCCCGACAACTCTCTCTTTCACTTTCCCTTTCTCTCTTTCTTACTCTCTTTCTCCTGCCTTCCCCTTTTCCCCTTCCTTTCTCGCTCTACTCTATGTTTCTCTATTTTGTGCCTTTTCCTCTTTTTCATTTACTCTTCTACAGTTTCCTACTCCTGGAGCAGTGGTAAAAGCTTGGGCTCTGGAACCGTATAACAAGAGTTCAAATCCCAATCAAAACCAGTACATTCACTTTCAGCTGTCTCAGGCAGATGAGGCTCCTTAACTCGAGAGAGTAACATATCTAGGTGTAAAGCTAACGCTGATTCCATAAACCCAGGCGGATAAGACCCGTCAACTCAATGAGGGTAACTCGTCTAGGTTTGTTTCTTTGTGTTTTACGGTGTACCAACCTTTTTAGGTTATTTAATGCCGAGAATAATCATTTTTTATAAACGCATATTTTTTTTTTGTTTTTGCCCTCACGTAGTTTTATTTTTGGTTTGGTGGTTTTTTTTCTATCATTTAACTCATATCTGGAGAGAATGTGGGAATTCATACCTTTCCAAAAGGTATTAGTCCAAATATGAGCGCAAACAGAACCACTAGGATTTGAACTCGCGTATTACGACTACGAAGTCCGATTGTCTATACACTGTTTCAAGTGGAGGAGAGGGAAAGAGAGTGAGGGCATTTGTGTGTGTTGGCGTAAGAGACAGAAACAAAGAAAAAGAGACATAGAGAGACAGAGTGTGGTATCGTGCATAGGTGTGTGTGTATGTGTGTGTGAATATGTGTGTGTGTGTGTACAACTAAACAGCAATTCTTTATCAAGTTGTTTTATTAGTGGGTTTTTTTAGAGAACTTTTTTTTGTTTGTTTAGTTGTTTTTCGTCTAATTTTTGTTTGTTTTTATTTTCATCGTCGGTGGTGGCACCCATTCGGGTCCGGGTATCGGGTCTATCACTTTTCCCCTATTTTCGAGGATGCCTGTATTTTATGTGGCTTGCAAGGCCCAATGTGTGGTGGAAGAGCTGGATGAATTAAAATAGGGTACAAAACAACAGAGTGCCATTCACTGTGTAAGTCTTTTTTTTTATGGTCGTGGTTGCGCCGAAATAAAGCTAATAAGACCCCAACTGCTGGACGAACAAGTACCGGCAGAAGGGGGCAACGTCTGTCTGAAAGGTGGCAAGGCGGACTTTGGTGAACCAAAGACCCAGAAGCCCGATGTAACCCCCATCATGGACGTTGCATGTTACATCCTTCCTAAGCCGCGGTGGAAGCAGACAGACCAAAGCGAGTTTTTAAAAAAACATATCCCTGATATTTTGTCTTCTATTCTCAGATATCTATATAAAATTTAAAAATATAAAAAACAGAAAAAAACACCTAAATAATCTAAATAATACGAAGTGTTTGTATAGAAACATACATGCACCTAACTGCAAAAGTTGATACATCGTTTAACAAAATTACACAAAGCCTAAAATTCAAAATATAAAAGCTATACTTGCGTAGGTCTCTTTAAAAACCATAAATATTTTTCAACGGATAGGCTTTCTTTGGAATTAATTTTTATAAAAATGAAACAACGTGCACTTACCATTTTTACCATAGGAATTTTAAAAGTAAAATTTCTAAGTCACAACAGTTTTTTTTTACCGTCTTTAAGAAGCCATTAGCTTCTCCGTGCTTTTAATGGTGAATATTGTAAGAACCCCATTTAAATGCCATTTATGATATATATATAATTTCAATAAAATAAAATGCCAAAACGGAATGAAATTGCTGATAGTCTTAAAGCAAATTCAAAATTCGTATCCAAATATTGTAAAAAGCTGGAAGATTTTTTTAAACCATTTTATTACAAACTGTTTGATGAAGGGTTGTTAGAATCCTACTTTTTTGACGTTTCTCCTCATATTGAAAATGCACAAAGTACTTTCGATCAATGAATTTGAGTAGTTTCATTTAATGTAATTTATTCTTAGGTATAATTTCCTTTGGGAGGGATTGAAACCAACCTTTTTAGATGATTCCCAATTCGAAGTGTAAAAACTGAATGCCTATATCAATTGCACTATGAGTCTACCTACTTGGATTTGATAAAGGGCATAGTTTGAATTTACGTGAGGCCTACTGATTACAACATCAAAGTTCTCGATTTCAACCAGAATCATTTGAATAACGCTCAATGGCTCACAAGTCAAAACGTTATGAATATAACAATAAGAATTAGAATAACAGTCTGGGAGCACTTAATACAAATTATCAAGATTCATGTCAAGGTTTCCAGTAAACAAAGAAATAAAGGACTTAACTATGTAGATGAGGTCTTCGCGTAAAGAATATGAATAAAAAGTCCGACACACCCAGTGGCGTAGGTAAGGTTGTGGCGAGGGGTGGTCCACCCCGGGTGATAACAAAAGGGGGTTATCAAAGAAAACCTATGATTTTTCAAAACAAAAAAACGTATAATTTGAATTATAAAAAAAATGAGAAATTAAGTTAACTGGTTCTTTTTTTTTTCAATTTTCTATTTTTACCCCCTCAAAATTCCACCCCCTGACATGTGCTGCCCAGGGTGTAACTCCCCTCCCACCCAACCTTTGCTACGCGATTGATAGAAACTAACCTAACCATAAAAGGGTTTATTAGCTTGTAAGTAACACGACACACATTTCATTTGTTATATAGATTCATTTAAAAACTTTTTACAAACATTATCCAACATTAAATATCCTACGAGGAACATTAAATATCAATAGAGCAATCTAATTGGAATTTCTTCTACTGTAATAACAACTCGGCTATTAAACAAATATTATCATTATAATTATTGAGTTCTTACACAGGTCACACCCAGCACATCCATGCCGTTAGTGATCGGTGGTTTTCACTAGATTCAGAGTAACAAGTCTCCTCATAATGATCCAGCTAGACTCTGCTCCATTCTAGTCAAAGACTGTATTATTCCACTTGGGTTTTCACCCTAATATATCGAGCTCTCGAACCTGGAATCAGTTGAATATAGTTTCTGCCAACACCTGGAGGTGCCTTAGGGAGTAAGAGTGAAAATAAGTCTTCCCTGGCACGTCAAGCATCCCTTGCAGTCGACGACTGCAAGCTACTCTATTCAATCAAGATTACTTGGGTTTTTTTCCCATTCACTTCTCATTTCATTTTGTTTGATTCAGATTTGGTGTTCGAGCTTGAATTGTTTACTTAGGCCCCATCCTAGTGAATGGTTTTTCAAATCCAGCCATGTACTGTGATTATTATTTGAGCCCTCATATCAATCATTAGGCATTTGCACATCCAGCAAACAGTGATTTTTACCGGAGTCAGTGTAATAACAAGTCTCCTCCCCTGATTTCCAGTGGGTTCCGTGCCATTCCACTCAAAGACTGTATGATGCAATAACACAATGGGTTTTCACTCATATTCATCCACTTCGCACACCCACCATTAGCAGAATCTTCACACTCTGCCAACGCCTGGTGATGATTCTTGAAGGCAAAGAGGCAATAAGTATTCTCTGGCACTCCAGTATATCTGGATACCCTGCAGTCTGAATGCAAACTCTCCTTCCCCACAGTCAGCTACATGTATTTCTTTTACTTACTTTTTGGGCTATTTCTGGTGTTCTCATGAGTAAAGTGGTCTGTAATAATTTTACTTATTCTCCTTTCATTGATTTTAATGATCTGCAGACTTCCCCTTAGTTCTTTTGGGACTGTTCTTAATGCTCTAATGATAATTGTTGTAGTTTTTTTTCCTCTGGTTTTAGTTTTCGGGGTCCAATACTTTTCATATTGTCTCCGCTGTCCTGATAAGTGCAATCGTCCGTAGAATGTTTATTTTGCCATTGATCCCTATGTCATGTAGTCGCCCAATTATGTATTTTGTAACCTCTTTGGTCTGTCTAAGGCATTCTCTGTGAAGTGGTTTTGTTTCTTATTCGAGTTTCCTATTTTCTACTGGGTTTAGTTTTCTATTTGTTTTTTGCTCACTTATTATTATTATTATTATTATTACTACTACTACTAGCTGGCACTTAACGATTTTTTTTACAGATTCGCTTTATGTCCTTAACATTTAATTTGGGTTGTTTAAATAATTCGAAAGGACTCTCTGGGTGTGAATGGTGGAAAAGTTAATGCTTAATTTCTTACGAAAAAAGCATATGATAATTGTAATTTATAAATTGAGAAGGTAAAACTGCTAATGCTTTTTTTCTAATTTTATAGTAACGTGTTTTCGTCTAATCAGAACATCACTACCTTTTTTCCTAATAAGCAACACCAAATCTTTTCTGTCTATTTTCATTCAAAAGGAAATTACTATGGCAATGGTTGGGGCGAATAAGAGTATTAATACCCAAGTTCGGCACAAGGCCATTTTTTCATGTGCTCATTAAACCCTGGGCCTTTTGTAATCAGTGTTTCCCTTCACCTACATGAGTTACTCTCCCGAGTTAACGAGCGTATTATAAGCGTGTTAATATGTATATAGATAATGGTGTTGAGGATAATAATAATAATAATAATAATTATAAAAAAAATAAATAATAATAACTAGCATTACCCGTGGAAATTCCACACATTAGCAAGAAACTTCTGATGACTGTGAAAATCAGTAAATCCGTTAGTAATAGTTATTTCTCTAGTTTTCTTAATAATCTTATAATTTGGCATGTAAGTAAACATATTGGAAATATGTTACTCGTCAACTTTCTGACATTTTTCTATAGTTTCCAAAAAATGGATCAATATGCAATGTGATTTAATGAGGAAGTGAGTAAATCAGTCAGTAATGATCGGTGGGATTTGGTTGAAAAATGAAATGAAAAGATGATGATATAGCAATATCTCTCCAAATATATATGATAAAACCAAATATATAAAATATAAAAGAGAATATTGCTTAATTTGTAATGCGGAAAAATGTTTTTTTTCATAAATTGAAATCATAAAGAATTTAATCATTTTACAAATTTTTGACAAAAAAGTTTAATGTTTAAGAAAAATAAGTATTTCTTCATATCTTAATGAAACAGAATTTAATGAAGATTTCAAAATTGAAAAGAATTACTTATTTAAAATTTAATCAATAATTCTTTTTAAATGAAACGAAATTTCATTTAATTGTGAGCAAAAATCCATTCTATTAATATCTGAAAAGACAGGCAAAAACTATTTTAAGTATTGAAGAAATAAGAAAAATGTTTTGTATTTATTGAAAAAGTAATTTAATGAAATTCTTAAAAGCCATAAACATAAGATGATGAAAATGAAGAAAAAAATGAGATTAAAAAAAAAGTTTGGATATCCTATGAGTTGTTGAAAATCAAGCAAAAATTATTTTAAAAGCTTCAATCCAAGCTTATTGAATTTTAAAAATATCAACAATGTTGTTTTAATAATAAGAAATACAATTGAAAATATTATATCACATTGAAATAAGGTAATATCAAATTCAAATTCCTTAATACAAATAAATTTAAAATTATAAAAAAGAACACTGTACATTTTAATCAAAATTCAAAGCATTAATATTTTCTTTAAATTTCAAAAGAATGAAATTTTTGAAAAAGTTTTTTCTTAATTCTAACCTTATAAATGCAAGAGAACTAACTCTTCATTTTTAATTTTTTGAATGCTAATTGCCGAAAAATAAATTAAACAGTTCAAAAGCTAATAACCGAACAGTAAAAATGTCGTCCTCAATTTATTTTAATTAAGGTAAATAATTAACTTACTAATATGGATTAAAAAAATAATACAAATTTATTTCTGAAATCGAAATCAGATAATAATAGCACCCCACCACAAAAAAAAAATCTCAACAACAACAGCGTCCTTTTCGTGACACTTTTTAACAGCCGGAAGTTGTCTCTCACCTAACATTTTTTTCTTACTTTGTAAATATTAAAAAAGAAATAATGCTAATTCAGTCCTGCGAAAAAAATATCTATAGACGGAAAAAATCAAATTAATATTTTTTTAACAATAATGAATGAAGTTAATCAAAGTTTGTTTTTTTATTAACCTCCTTTAAAAGCAACAAATTATAAGAAATACAGTAATAATAAAAATCCTATTCAATCAACAAAATAAAACATATTTGAATAATGTTTTTACACACGCAACAAAATTAATTCAACCACGTGTGTCCTAGAAAATCTATTTCGCATTCACCCCTTACCAAACACTTTGGGGTCATAAAAACGCAGACACGCGCGGACGTAGTTGTAAGCAGAAATTGACCAATCAGAACGCAAGAAGGAAAAACATTTTTCATCTCAAATCTGGGAGCCTCGAAAAAAAGGACGCAGGACAAAATTAATATTCTTTCTCAGAGAGACACAACCACACAGAGGAACGAACGCTGACGCCTGCCCTCTTGACCTTGGTCAGTCAGCACGCATCAATGAACATTACTGAACTCTCTTTC
>JAYKTE010430219.1:0-10422 GCA_036873565.1 Xipholeptos notoides
CTTGAAAAAATTGAATGAAATGAAGATGCATTACGCACAAAATTTAAAATAATTAGCGATTAGTCTCGCCTCTGATAGGACTAACTGCTCTAAAATCAAATGTTAAATCTACGATACTGTTGATATTCTTCAAACAGTATGTATTAGTGGTTGTTCTAACCACTAATACATACTGTTTGAAGAATAGATTTTAATAAGAAATTCCGAAATACTAATAAAAAAATTAAGCAATCAAAATAAACAAAAATATTTGAAAACAAAAAAAAAACAAAAAAAAACAGTGGCAACTGATACTGCTTTTGCTAATCCGTCTATTTTCAAATATTATTTTTTGGTTTTTCTTTTGGAATCCTGATGCAATGCAATGCAATATGCATATTATATGGACTGACTAGACTATGGTTTGGACCTCATCTTTGAATTTGTAAAAATTTGTTAAAGCAACTAGGTCAAACTGGTCGAAGAGTAATGAATATAACAATGAATATCTTTTTTAAATAATGGAACAAAACAGTAAACACCAGTAACAAACACCACACCAACACCAGCACTACCAACTGACATACAAACGTTTTAGCCAGCTTTTCTCGAACACCAAACAGAACCACCACCTTCTCCTGACAGAACAGTAACAGTGACAATAATATTTTTTAAATTAATTCTTAGAAGAAATTTTAACTAGTTTAAACGTTTCGTGTAATTGAATCCTGGATTTTTGGCTTTGAAAGAATATTCTAAAATCAATTCATTCGTAGACAGATTTTTTAAAGAACATTATTAACAAACAAAACAATAATGCGTTTTGTGCGGGAGTCAGTCCGTCCAGTAACATAAGTTAAGTCCTAGTTAATATTTAATTTTAACGAGACTAAAGAGAGCACTAGTGCGAGTGCGGTGCGGCCGCGCATGCTGTAGGATTAATGTCCAGGATTATATGTCATTTTGGGCTTTTTAAGAATTTCTATTTTCATTTATAAAATCCGATGGAGTTAAGTCAATCCATTCAGTAAGAAAAGAATACAAAAAAAAATAAAAAAAACAGCTGATTTTTATCTCTTTCAAAAGAAAAATCTCTAGTTATTTTTTTTTATTTTTGCTTTTAGAAACCATGAACAAAATGTCCATGTCACTATTTTCTACAGGCATGACACAAATATATAATTAGGAACAACAACAAACAATAAATTAAACTAAACCATTGACTAACTATAGACAAATTCTTGAAGTAGGTTATTTGGGCGAGTGTAGAAACAACACAAGGCAAGCGAGAGAGGAGTAGTGAGTTAAGTGAACTAAACCCATTTTTTCAAATCAAAAACTAATAAAATTGAAATAAAATAAAAACCAGGAAAACTAAAATCCATCAAATGCTGGGCTGACTGAAAAAAAGCATTAAAATAAAAACTACTGACTGGCTGCAGCTGCACGGAGAATAATGGCGTTACAAACAAACCTACCACAGCTGTGTTTTTATCTGTCAGATTTACATTGATAAAATCCTAACTATTTAAATACTAAGGTTCATGAAATAGCAGAAAAAACAAAGTTTTTTTTTAAAGGATTTTATTTCTAAAGTGTAGAGGTCTAATTAAAAACAATTAAGATAATAAAATAGTTGCAGAAGCTAAAAAGAAAGACTATGTCGCGTCGTTTAAAAAGTAATTTAAAATTGAGTTTTTAAGGACAATTAACGACTAATTTTTTTTTTGTTAAAATGAAAAAAATCATAAAAACGATTGAAGAGAAATTAAAAATAAATTTAAATCAGAGATTTGATTGAATTTAAAATATTTTCAATGAAAAAGTAGTTGTTGTTGGGTGGAGTCAGAATTTGAACAATAAACAGAAAAATTAGGACTTATAACTCAAAATATCACTTAAATAAAACCTTTTGAAAGGGTATTAAAAAGGTACAAAGAAAATTAGCAATGGTCAATGATTAAAATTTATTTTTGTTTTCTTTCTTCCTATATACATTTAAAAAATAATAATAAATATTTTAGACTTACCCGATCTCACAAAAAGGTCGTTAATATGCTGTCCATATACCAACCAGGCGAGGTGAATAAAAAACAGACAGAGGCAAAAATATAGGATGAGGGCAAGAAGGACCCTACTTTGGACTGTGGTGGCCACACACCACAACTGACCCGAGGGCAATGGAGATGAAGAGGAGGCTTGTTCAACCGACTGGGCAATAAAATTATCTTCGCCGTTGTCGTCGTCCCCCCGTCGAGATCGATGATGATGGCTACTTACACCAATAACAGACAACAAAACTCCTTCTACGCACGACAGCAGCCTGTCTGGTTGTAAATAGTCGTAAACAATACGATAATAAGTATCCAGTTGGCCCAACTCCGACATAACCAGAGATACTGACTGGAAAGACCAACTAACTGTAGAAAATAAATGGTTTTAAATGTTTTCCTTTCTTCTTCTTTCTTATTTTTGTGTGTATGTGAGAACTACAACGTTTTTAAGTCTAAACAACAATAATGTCGGTCAAGAAAATGTTATCGGGCTAACAGAAAATCCGCATCGCCATTGGTGGAAAAAAGAAGAAGAAATTAACAGAGAATTAATAACGATAAATATAAACTAAATAAATATGAATAATGATTTTAAAAAATAATAAAAAATATAATATAAATCATGAGTCAGCAGATTTTTGCAGGATACGAAAAATGGATTATTGCTTTCAGTAAACAAATGGAAGGGAAAAATTGTTGTTTTGACAGTTGAATTGTTAAAATAAAAATAAAAATAATTCTGCTTAAATCGTGTCTTTTTTTCTATATAAAGTAAAAATACAAAATATTATTAAAGAAAAGCATAAAAATAGCTGGGTTTTTTTTACGAAAAGAAAAAAAAATGTTTAGGCTAAATAACACCCCCTCTCTCTCTCTCTCTTACTCTGCTCTCTCTTTCTCCCTCTTTAGAGTCTAAGGAGGAGCGGGAGCGCTAAAATAGGAATCTATTGTAAAATAATAGTTAAATTCAATCTCTGCAATTGCAGGGACCCTGCATTCGAAAGTTGTCAGGGAAGCCGAAGAACTAAAACAGGAATTAATTACCGAAAATAAATTCCAAACTATTTTTTATTAAGAAAACTAGAGACAATAACAAAACTAAACCCCTCCCTCCCTCCAAACTGTGACAGGGGGGGTACACGTAAAAAGGATTAAACTATATTTATAAAAAATGGGTAAAAATGTTTTTAAAAGGTTTCTTCCTTTCTCAATAATTACAATTTTCATAAGAGACGCAATTTTTTTCCGGGGTTAAAAATTCGCGCTAAATATAAAAAGTTTGGTGGGGTGGGTGCGGTCAGTCAGTGACTTACACTGACTAAGTGGTTGGTGTGGTGCTCAGTGCTCTCTCTGCTGCTTGCTGAAAAGCTGCTCTATGCGGGCGCGCATATTTTTTTCGGGTTGTCCGTAAAAAATTAAAATAACGTTTAAAAAAAAAAAAGAAAAAAAAAGGTGTTTTGTTAATAGCACATTTTTGGGAATGATTAAATTTAACTTGAAAAAATGATATCAGTGAAAGAAAAAAAAATTTGATTGTAAGTTGTTTTGTTTAAACTTTTGAAAGCGAAAAACTAGTTTGTTCTTCTTTCACGAGAAATTTTATTGCTTATATTTATTTACAACTTATTTGTATCATCATATCTTAATCAAAATTCATAGTAATTTAGATTTTAAAATATAGAAATAATGCAGTTTAAGTTTCGAAATTTGTAATTAAAAAAAAATTAATTTGAAAATTTGAATTTCAAATTCCAAATGATTTTTTTCCCTCCTCTCTAAATTACCAACTTTGCAATCCAATAACCTGTGGGGAGGGGTACGATTATTTTTAGTTTTATAAGAGATAGCAAAGAGAAAGGAATTCTCCTCCGACAACAGCATAAAATTCAAGAATGATGACAGTTTTCAAGTAAGGAGCGAAAACAACATACTTTGTTTATTCAACGGCTCTTTTTGTAAGTGTCTGTGTGAGGGGGGTAGGAGTGAGCAACCCCCCTCGAACACAACCACAAAAACAAAAATGTGCATATTTTTACAACGCTTTGAACAACACAACGGTCGGTGTGTGTGACTGTGGTGGTGGGTGCACGGTGCGACTGCATATTTAGAAAGTTCGGGGAAAGTGGATTTTGACAAGAAAAAATTACTTCCCTTATCAACTCTTATCTACGTGAACATTTCAGCAGAGAGTGCATGCAGAGAGCACTCAGCATCAGCAGAGTGCTTTCTTTGCTTCCAATTTCAACTTCTGCTTAAAATTAAGCTATAACTGCTGATTAATACTTCTTATTCATATATTTTTATGAATGCCTTTTTGATAGTTTAACCAGAATAATTAGTTTTGACTAATTTGCATGTTTTTAAAAAGAGATAGAAATCTATATTTTAAATTAAAGAATTTCAAGAGACCCCCCACCCAAAAAAAAAGAGGAAAACAAATGAAAATATTTTTCATATTTTCTTCTCACCATGAAATATGAAATCCATCTATATATTTTTATTGAATAATATTTACATCTTTTTCATTTGTGTATGGATTGATGATGAGGAAAGGAAAGGCCACGATTAATGTCTTGTTGCCAGGCAAGCTGAACCTGCTGAACCTAACCTCTACTTTCTTCTTTTCATACAGCTAAATTTCCCCCACCTTTATTTTGGGGATAAAATAGAGTTTTTTAAAATATCATTTTGGATTAAAAACTAAAATATGACACACTACATTAATTCAGACCAGATTTTTCAAAAATCAACTCAATAGGAATGTAAGAAATATATCTTGTCAGGACATTTAATTCAAACTAGAAATTTCAACCTAATAAAATTAAACCTACGATATCCATATATGGTGTTTTAAACCAAATCGAATTTGTTCCACAAGCTCGAAATACCCCATATATCAATTTCAAGCCTCTATAAAAAAATTGGCGGAGTAGTTTGGTAGAGGCTGTTTGCACACACACACACACACACACGAGCAAGCAAGAGGTCACATAAGATTTGTTTGGTTTCCGTCGACTTCTTTCATAAAAATTGAATGCAAGAATTGAAACCAGATTTGACAGAACTGATTACTCCAACTCCAACTCTGAACTCCACTCCACTCCACTCCAATCATCAAGCATATTTGTCACTATGCCTTATACAAAAATCAAATACCAAACTGTAAACAAACCTCCTTGGCATATTTTCAATACTTTTGCTTTCTACTTAATTCACTCAAATACTAGGGACAAAATTAATGCTTTTTTTCGCCTTTAATTTATCACGAAAAACATCTTAAACTTTACGGTTGCTATGGGTAACGATTAGTTATCCATTGAGAACGCCGAAATCGTTTTCCTAGTTTCATCTGAAGGAAATAAATGGTACTGGTACAGTGGTACACGTTGTCATTGGGGAATGGTGCCTTCCTTCCTCAAAACTTTACGAGGGAAATAACATTATTAACTCATATATTTCTGTTTCTGGAAACGTCGCTGGGGGATGATTTGGCCCAGCAGCTAAATCTGATTCAACTAACTCTTGAGTCCCAATACTGTTTTAATGTTTAACTTTCCCAACAAAGTTACGAGTAAAATTGTATGTTTTTTTTTTAAACGTAGGCAGTCTCTGGTGAATATATCAATTTCTCGCTTGTACATCAATACCATAAAAATGGATTAATGGAACATATTGCAAACTTCCACTGTCATTGATTTTGCGATGAAACGTGTTGTTTATGACACTAGATATTTCATTCCGTGACTTTCACTTAAAGTGGAAGAAAACAAAATGGGCAAAGGGAAGCCACACAACAACAATAACACTCCCCTGAAATCTTATCTTACTATTTTCCCCAAGCGCAGATGTTGCACATGAGACTTTAATAATAACAACACAAGCTTTAATAAAACTATAATGGTTGGTAATCAATATTGCCACAGTAAATCAAAAGCTGCATCATAAATAGTCAGATTTTGTGAAAAAGCAACCCATAATTTCAGTAACCAATTTGTTCTGGAAATTTTTTGATGATTTCATACGCAATTAAGAATTATTTTTTTCTGATGTCAACAACACATACTGCCAAAATAGCCCACAGTGGGCTTTGGGCTATTTATTCACTCTGGTGGGGGTGGGCCCCACAGAAAATGAATGAAAGAAAACGATTATAGAAAATTTGTAGAAAATGAATTTAAACTTTTCTTAAAAACTAAAAAAAAATATAATTAAAAAAAAAAATCTCAAAACGACGAGTTTAGTTTGCATCATTACCTTATTCAAATTATTCGGACATTTATTCTCATCATCATGTTCTCTTCTTCTGCATGTCAGAATTTATAAAATGAGTTTTCAATCTTTGTTTCGAGAATTAACTCGGGACCTTGACCTTGATGTTGAACTTGAGAACCATTTAAATTGTGAATTTGGCCCTTTAATGTGAACAGAACAGTTTACTCCGGTAAAGTAAAAAAAGAAGAAAAAATTAAAGTTTGCAGTTCAGTTCTGAGAAGGCCTCTGAAATTTATATGAAAGGTTGTTTCTAATTTAAGTTTAAGTAATGCTTGAAGAAGGAAGGATTCACCTCACCTTCAGGGTGTCTGGGTAGTGGGTATTGTCCAAAAAACTTAGTGAAAAAAGTTAAGTCAGTGTGTAAGTCGAAATTTAAATAGATTGAATAAACATTACATTTTTGTTTTTCTATCTGCTTTTTACATGTATCAAAAAATAATTTCTGTTAAAAACTAAAGTTTGTTTTTCATTTAAAAAGACATGTTTATTTTGAAATAAAAATAATTTTGGAAAAATGAAAATAAACTGGCTGTTCCATAGTTATCTCCCTTGGTTCACAATCTAAAATGATTTGTTGGTTAATCTAAATTTTTACATTTTTTGACAATTAATTCTAAAAGTTTTGTTTTCATTACAAAATAAAAAATAAAATGTAAATTTTATATATTCAAATTTTCTTAAATTTTTTTTAAAAATGTTGTTAAGTAAAATGTTACAAAAGTTAAATGATAAAATGTTTATTTATTCAAATTCTTTGTTTTTTGTTTAAAAAATTCTAGAATGATCCTTTAAAAGAAATATATATTACCAAAAATCTTTTGTGAAAATTTTAGTAGTTAAATTTTTAAAAATCATGCCAACTAAAAATATGTTTAGAGTTATTTCCCTTGATGTATTTTAAAATTATGACAAAAAAGGTTTTATTTTTTTCCCTTAACATAAATTTTAATAACCTTTGATTTGTAAACTTAAATTACAAATCTTTATTATATTATTTCATCAGAAAATGTAAAGTATTTTTCATGATATACTTTGAAATAAAAAATGTTGGAAAGTGTAAAATAAAATTAATTTCAAAAGTGTCAATGTGAATTAAGACGAGAAAAGTAAAGTTATATTTTTATCTGAAAATTATTGTTGATTTAAAAAAAAATCACTTTGAATAATTATTGATCTGCTATTAGTTTCTATCCAGTGATCGAAGGTCTGACAGTAGATAAAAATATAATTTTTTCGTTTCATCAAATTCCAGTTTTTGAGGATTTTATTTTCGATTTTATTTACTTCCGTGTTGTCAAAATTATTTTGAAACTATGCAACAACATGCAACAACAACAACACCCGGTGTTTTCTTCTTCCTATATAATTTTTATTTTCTTTATAATTTACCCTTGTCTTTGTACAATACCGAAAACTCTATCGAATTATTTATCGGACGTTAATTCAGTCCATATTTCATTTGGCAACCAAACAAATGAAATTTGTATCATTTGGGCTTCTTCCACGCACCATGTTACTGACTCAACAATAAGCCTGTTGCTTCTTCCACGTGTCCGGTATGGACTAACAAAACAAACCATGCTTCAATCAGCCACAGGAAAAACCATTCCATTTAATACTGGACAAAAAGGCAAACGTTTTCTTCATCGTGTCATCATCTCAGATCTTCTTTATGGGATGAATTATTATTATCAGATAATAACATTTAATACTACTATACCGTCTGAGTCTAACAGCCCAATATTTACCTTGAAGACCCCTCCATCTCCCACTAGTGGATACCAAACAAATTTTTTAGTCTTTGCTGACTTAGGTACGCTGTCTAAAAGCATACCTTATATTGTCCAAGAGTCGTTAAATTACGATTACAGTTCAGTGTTCCACATAGGGGATATTGCATATGACTTGAATAGTGAAGAAGGAAAAGTAGGTGAGCAATTTATTTCGTTATTAAAAACTATGGTCACCCGTTTGCCTTATCTCACCATCCCAGGTGACCACGAGTCTTTTGACGGTTATGAATTTTACAGGCATTTGTTCTCGATGCCGAAGCAAGAATGGCCTATGAGTGCCAAACGGCTTTGGTATAGCTTCGATATTGGTTTGGTACATTTTATTATGTTGGTGACCGAAGATTTTATTACAGAAAACTTGAATATGCACAATCAACTTAAATGGCTTGATAATGATTTAAAGGAAGCTAATATTAACAGATATCGAGTTCCGTGGATCGTAGTTTTAGCACACAGACCGCTTTACTGCTCTGTAGAAAGTTTGAGTGAAGACTGCGCTAAAAAGAACCCCAAAGTTCGCAAATATTTAGAAGATGTTCTTTTTACTGGCGGTGTGGATCTTGTTATCAGTGGACACGAACATAATTACGAAAGAACTTTTCCTGTCTATAAAAAGAGAGTATTGGCTTACCACTATAAAAATGCTTTTGGACCCGTCTATCTTGTTGTGGGATCGTGCGGCTATCCTTATGTTGTTGATCGGTTGAAATCTCAACGAGAATATTGGTCAGCATTTGCTGTATCTGATGATCGCTCTCAGGAAATGTTCGGCCGTTTGCATGTTTACAACAAAAGCCATATTTACTGGGAAATGCTTCGCGCAGATAACAATCAAAAAGTCGACAGAATGTGGTTGATCAAAGACCAACACGGGCCTTTTACTTTGAGCAGAATTTTTCCCAAAAAACATTCAGTCGATTCAAGAAACAACGACCAGATAAAGAAATATTTACAAGGAAATGTTCACTCAAAAACGTCTAAAAATGTTATTTATACTTCGTGTCTACTCTTGGCCTTAATTCTCATTTTTCTCATGAAAACTAGGTTTCGTAATTTATTTAAAAATCGATTCATTTTTAGATGAGAATTAATAGAATAATGATAATAATAATAATAATAATAATAATGGACTTACGTTGTTATTTTAAATATTTATTATTCTCTGATCTCAAAACACTTATTATTTAATTTCATTTCATTCCATTCACAAATGACTTATGGCGAAGGTAGTCACCAACGCCAACCTTTCCAACTTCACACCTTTCAAATGTTGATTTTTAGTGGTATTATTCGGGTCTGCTTAGGGTTAGGGTTGAGATTAAGTCTAAACAATAAAAATGGCGACCCGGCACCATAAAAGTGGATGATACCATGAAAACTATTTTTCTGCGACAATTCTAAATATTCGTTTATAACAGACCCTTAAAAAGCAACATTTTTCAACTTTATACCATTTTTCGTTGGTTTAGTAATAAGTAAATTTCTTTCTCTTTTATGAACTTATTCTTAAGTTTTATTATTGATATCCCATTTATTTAATTTGTTTTTTCTCTTTTCAACATTTCTTTTTATGTGGGATTAAACAACTGTCATTCCTTAAGAAGTTTTAGTTTAATTTTTTTTTATCGATTTATTATTGATAATACAATGAACTTTTCGTGTTAAAAAAAATAAAAAATAGAATTGGCAAAATTTATTAATTTGACATTTTTTTTAGTGGGTAGGGTGCTGACTGCTGCTGCTCACTTATGGGGAATGGCATCACTGAATCGATCTGGTGCTGATGTAGAATTGCCTCCTAAACAAAATTAAAACTTTGGTGATCTTTTTTTGTACATGTAATCAAATATGCATCAGGTAGCACTTGAACAAAATGACATTTATAACCAAATAATGCAGACTGTCAGTAACAGAGATGGAGAACTCTTTTTATTGGATGCACCAGGAGGAACTGGTAAAACCTTCCTATTTAAATTGATTTTGGCAGCCATCGATCACAAAATGACACAGACTTAGCTCCTGAATAATATCTGAAACATTGCTACCCGGTGAAAGAACTGCTTATTCTGCTTTAAAATTGCCTTTAAACATGCAATGTATTGCAATGCAACTCCCATGTGCAACATTTCCAAAACATCAAGTTTGGGAAAAGTATTGCAGAAATGCAAACTTATTGTTTGGGATGAATAAACAAAAAAATCACTGGTGGCTCTTGGTTGATCATTGCAAGAATGTCAGACTATTTGGGAAGGCAGTAATATTGCTTGCAGGAGATTTCAAACAAACATTACCTGTAATTATTCAATTGACACCAGCAGATGAAA
>JAYKTE010430330.1:0-10422 GCA_036873565.1 Xipholeptos notoides
TCTGGTCTTTTTTCCGGTGGCCTTTTTTCCTAGTTAGCAAAATTTGGCCTTTTTACCGGTGGCCTTTTTGCCGGTGGCCTTTTTTCCGATGGCCTTTTTTCCGGTGGCCTTTTTACCTAAAATCTGACAAAGTGATTATAAACTTTGATCTTGATAACTTTTTGATTAAAAAAAGATTTACCAATTTTTTGTTCACTGAGATTAGTTTGCCCAAAGCAGAACATTTTGTGAAGGCTTTAAAACCCAAATAAAAAACTTTTTTTTAAAGTGTAAGTTTTTATTTCCAAAAGTGGAATCATGGTTTATTTTAATTCTAAATATAGTCAAATTGGTTTTGTTTTCATCCATCATTTAAATCATGTTTTTTCCCAAATGGATACTGAAAAAATCTGACATATTTCTAAAATATTCTTTGCTTATGAATATTTTTTGGTTCATTTTGTGATTTTGTGAATAATTTCAATTTTTACAATTGCATGCATTATTTTATTTTTCTCCATTTTTTTCTCAAGTTAGGTTTACCATTTCAATCATCAAGAAATTTATGTTTAAAGTAAAAGCATTAACAAACAAATAATGAAATGTATAGGTTTGAGAAATTAATTGAAAAAGGTACATATCTGATATGCACAAATAGTTAGATTAAGCATGTCTAAATTTGAATGAACTGGTAATTGAGTAGTCAGTATGTAATAAGTAAATATTCCTATGGGACTTAAAAATAAGTTATGAATTAGACTCTAATGATTCTTTTCAGATGAAAAGTCATTAGATTTTATACTATAAAAATTGGTTTTTAAAATAATTTTTTCTTCAATATTATTTGCTAGCATATTATTTTAGTCATTTATCTCTTGAAACAATTTTAGTACAATTGAATTTTGTGTTTTTTGTTAAAGTGGGCAGTTGATGAGTGTCTAAGCAACATTAGTTGTAAAACAAGCTGTTTTTAGGGGTTTTTTTGTGAAGTGCATTTGTATGCATGACTTTATTGCAATATCTCATTTTTAATTCTTTTGCCTATTTTACCAAAACACACTAAATATTTCTAAATCTTTCCTCATCGATTATATTTTTTATGCAATCAAATTTAGATATTTGTTACCAAGATTTATAATAAAGCTCTGTATAAAAATAGTCCAGGATATTTCTACTAAGTTGTATGACTATGACACTTATAAGAAATAAATTCATATTGTTTTCATGATGGATTTTTCAAGTTCTTTCCTTTATATATTTACTAGCAATATTGTTGCCCTTCCTCAGGAGTTGCATTTGATCCCTTGGCGGCTATTTTTCTGTCTAAAACCTAAATAAAATTTGTTACATGGGTCCAAATACTTAATATATTGAATTTTAAATCTCTAGACCAAAAATTGGCAAAGTAGTTAAATCTGTTGAATAATTCTTTCAATGGTAGACTGTAAGAGTGTGTAATATTCAGTTTAAATTGGACCATTCCTTCTAGAAGCTGATTTTTTTAATCATCAATTCTTATCCGGTGTATTCCGAAACTACACCTAAAACACTCCCAGACACACCAAGTAAAACCTTATAAATTTTCAGGAAAATTAACCCAGACATTTTGGAATCTATAGGGAACAAAGTTATACACACAGATAAACACATATTAAGTTCCATTTATATATAAGTTTAGATTAGATTAGATGTAAGTTTTAACACCTCAAACAATAACTGTCATTATTTTTTAATAATGTAAACAATAAAGATAAGATTACCCATTGTGTGGAAATAAATAAAAAATATACAATAGACATTCAATACATTTCACTACAATCAATACACCTTTACACGGATAAACATGAGTGGCATTAGTGGCATTGTTGGACTTAAAAACCTCCATTAAAAAAAACCAACTTATTTCATCATCTTTAAATAATCAACAAATCTGATGAACAAAATTTACTTCATTTTTCCTTTAAGAGGCAAATGCTGAGTAGTTTAATTTAGCTCATTGATTCTCAAGTAATTAAGTGTAGGTAAAGAAATGAATAGCTACTAATAGGTGGTGAAATCATTATGGAATGAAAGACAAATATACAGTGGTACCTCAGTTTTTGAACTTCAGCCATTCAGGAACCGAGTTTGAAAAGCAATTTGTTTGAAATCCAAATTTATTTAATGTATAATGAATAATGGAAAAAGTTTTAATCCAGTTTTAATCATTTTAAGCCAGTTCATAACACCATTCCTTACACTTATTATCATGAAACATGCCTATAATTTTAGTATCTATTATGATCAAACAAGTAAACAACATTATAAATAGAAATTATAATGAAATTATGATAAAATAGAACAAAATAGAATTCTCCCAATACCTCATTTTTTCTCATCACATCTCTCATCACATATTTTACACATTTTCATCTCTTGGGACCAGCACAAAATCCGAAATTTGTTCCAAAACCAATGCAAAAATTTCTGTTTTTTTTTTGGTTTGAATACTGATTTGTGCGAGACCTGGGATGTTAAAAAACCAAGGTTCCACTGTATATGCATGCTAAGTAAGAGACTTTTTTGTTGATATATTTTTATTGCTAATTGCAATTAACTGTAGAACATAATTTTTCCCCAACATAATTCCATAAGGAAGCAATAATTTTGAATATAATTTGTACCATTAAATTTAAAAAAATCTACCCAATTTTAGTTCAATAATTTATTTTTTCTGAGGGAGAAAAAAGATTTCAATAATGTTTTCTGTGTATGATAGATTACTGTTTGATCAACTTGTTTGAGCAGTCAGTATCAATCTTTAAGGTAAGATTTTTTAAAGAACCATGATACTTCATTGCAAAAGTAATTTAAACTGGAGACAGTTTCTGCTGAAATTATTTACTATGTAAGAATTACTTTTTCATAAGAATTTTACTGAACATCTCTTTAAACAAACATCTATGAACATTCAGAAATAGACATAGTACAGGTTTCTGCAAAACTTAATATACAAAATTAAAATTAGCAAGGGAACCTGGCATTGCTTGTATTGCATGGTTTTATATATAGTTACTGTGAAAAACTATTTCATCTTACAAAGACCATATAATGGAGAAATCATTTGACTAACCAATATTAAAATTTGACTGCTGATTAACATGGTGAATCATTTTCAAAAATAAATGTCTTGTTGTTAATCTTATTTTTTTCAATGAATGGACAACTTAGTCTTTTTTCTTGGGCCAGTAAAATAAGTTAAGTGGAATAATTATTTCAAATTCTGATTATTTTGTAACCTATTTTTGTCTCCACAATCTAATAATTTTTCATTTTTATTCAAAATATTGGGAGATTATTACCTTGGTTTGGTAGAGTAGGTCAAGCCTTGTTTAAACTAATGGGGTTTGTTTAAGGAGCCAATATAACATGGTCTTCTTAATGATAGCTTGAAAGGTGCCTTCATCTTCTCTGAAATAGGATAAGAATGATCATACAGGCAACAAAACTTATTTGTAAATTCAAATAGTTTTTTCTTTACATTTGAAAAATTAAATTTTAGACATGAATCTTCTGATGTCTATAAATCTTAGCAATTGTATTTGGGTTCAAATCTTTAAGTTCTATATTTAACTTTAACTTTAACTATTTGTTTTGAATTTAGATATCAATTTTCTTTTAATTCTGCAATTATGCATACTTATAAAGACTTTATCTCTTTTAATGTATAAAATTACAAGTTAAAGTGTGTAGAAACTTTACATATAAGTTTTAAATCTACCAAAGTAGGAAATTTACTTACATAGAACCTATGTTGGACATAATCAACATAAGGAGTTTATATAAAAGGGTTAAATTATTTTTAAATCTAGGAAGTTTATTAGTTTTTAAACTTGATTAACATAATAGGAGACTCACATAAAAGTTCTTAATTCCATGAAAATAGGGAATTCATTTATGTAGACTCTGTATTGAACATGATCAACAAGATAAATAAGGAAAATTATATAAAAATTTCTCATTTTATTAAAATGAGTTTAACATTGATTTACCCTGTGTTCAAGATTTAATTTGCAAATAAATGAAGCCTAATGAATAACAGGAAATCAGGTTTTATGATCTATGAAGTTATTTTTATTGTTTTATAAAAGTCATTCAATAATAATATTAATAATAACAACAATTATAATATGCACCCAACAATGCCTCTTAGTGATCTCTTAATCGGACATTATTATACTCTTTTAGTTGAATAGAACATAAACTTCTAAAAAAAGAATTCTGACAACAATAATAATGATGATATCAGTAAAAACGAAGAAACATCCTATTTATAAAGTCAATAAGCTGTGATTATTAAAAAAAACATTTTCTAAAAATCAAAACCACTTTTATTTATTCACTGGATTGTGTCTTTTTTTTCAATTTTTCATCTTTTTGAAAGAAAAATTTCAATATGTTTAAGAAAAAAAAGAAAGAATAGGTATAAATAATTAAATCAATAAAATTATTTTATGTAACTCTGTTTATACATGCAATCTAATAAAAAGATTGGATAAATATTGATATTGAAACTCACAGACATTGAAGAAATGCAAATCCAACTACCATTAACAAGGGCACTCACCATTACCAAGAGTAAAAAAAATTCATTTTGAATCAAATTGAAATAACAGATATTGAAAACAATAAATCCTTAGAATTTAAAATAACTTTTAGGTAGTGCTTGACTACATATATTTCTGAACAAATTCTAATGCATCGTATAATATGAGTTTTGCAAAGAAGCCCTGGGTTAATTACTTTTGGGGAGATTTAAAAAAAAGTTGATCAAAGACCAGGAGACACTTAGATAGGAATGTAAATAGACTGAGCAATTGAAATAGATAGATGGATTGACAGTTAAAAAAATTGATAGAGATAGACAAACAACTAAACTAAGTGGGAGATAGATATTATTTTTGAATAGGAGTTCTTGTGTTATCTGAGAAATCCCCTGAGCCATAGCGCATAACTCAGAATGCTACTGGCATTATTGAATACCTTGAGTAGAGAACATAGGACTGCTTCTATGGCAACCTATAAGGAATTGTTCACAATAATGTTTTAAGATTCATAGGCCAGTTTTGTAAGAGTGAAGATTATTGGTTCCAAGATATGAAAACAGGATTTAAGATGACCATGTTATGTATTTGTCTGATAGATTTATGGGGATGAGGCCTGTACATCTGAAGATTTTAAGATACTGATGGAGAACCTGAATAACTGAAAGGCAACTAATGTTATTCTAGTTAATCTTCACAAAGTTCCAATTAATGTACTCATTGCCATCTTAACATATTACTTAAACTCTGGAACTTTCTCAGAACTGTGAAGTTAACCATTTATTCTATCTATGGGGGTAAACTTTCTACATTCAATAAGAGTTATCAGATGCCTCATCATTTTATAATAGGCAGTTTTTATTTGATGAATGTGACCAAGAATTTATACAAACCAACAATTATGACCACTACACTATGCATCTTGGTAAAGAGGAATGGTTAAAATGCTCTGGCAAACTTGCCTAATTAGACAGATGGGTAGTCAGACAGACATATACAAACAGAGATAAATAGAT
This sequence comes from Xipholeptos notoides, assembly GCA_036873565.1. NCBI lineage: Eukaryota > Metazoa > Mollusca > Cephalopoda > Idiosepiidae > Xipholeptos > Xipholeptos notoides. Next base: position 5,579 of record JAYKTE010430330.1, read on the forward strand.
AGACAGAGAGAGAAAGATGTAGAGATGAATAGAGAGAGACAGACAGGTAGAGTAACAGACAAAGAGATAGATGGAATCATGATGATAAAAAACAGAAATGTTAATATACTAAATTTATATAAATGCTTCTTGAGAAAAATAACAGGTCTTACTTGCAGAGAAAAAGTGAATAAATAAAAGGTCTCAAGACTAAAACACAATAATAGTGGAGCCCTCTTTTAAAACTACTAGTGACATATGAAGAGTTTAAATCTTCCACTCAATAAGTAGACATCAATGGCTTCTGAAACCTTTAAGCTGATTATTTTTGTTAGTCTTATCTTAAACAAGAATTAACTGAAGGTTTTTTTTACAGATTTTTTTGTGTGAGGAACTTATAGGGATGAAGAAAATTTTATTTTCCCTTCTAGAGAAATTAGGGAAGACGACAATAAAATGCTAGTTAATATATATACTGTCAGTGCTAACTTATTTCTTCATGAAGCAAAATAAAATGTCAGTTTTAAATAACACATGAGATTACATTATTGGAATCACAATTTTTTCTTTCTTTTAATTTTTCAGTAAAGAAAATGTTTTCTCACAGTTTTTATATGTAATAGATCATCTCTATCAACAATAAAATCCTTTATATACCTACTTATAAGTCAAAGGAACAATTCTGATGATTCTTATTTTGTTTGTCTGAAATTCTTAGTTGATTTATTTGCCAAAATATTAATTATGTTAAATGAGAACATTAATATAAATAAAAACAGAAACATGTATTTATTTGTCCAAATTTTCAGAGATGATGCATAATGATTAGTATTATACAATTCAAATATTACTTTGGCCAACAAGACTCCTAGCTGAAAAGCATAATGTTGGATCACAAACTAATTTCATGACAATTAACTTGTAGGTTCAATTTAGGTTGAAAAGTGAGTAAAAATATTTAATATGGATTAACTTAATACTTGGCTGCAATCTATGGAATGAGAATTATCAATGTTAAATGTTTGAGGTGGTTTTAAATAATTACCTGAACTTTTTATATTTTAACTTTTTTTAAATTTGAAACTTGTTTATGTGTAAGGACTAATTTTCATGAATAGGTGAATACATTTTTTGGCAACTTTTGGATGTTATTAATGTTGGGCTTTGTATTCTTGATCATGAGCATTTCTAGGAATTTTCATATCATTAGATCAATGTAAAGTTATTCCTAAAGTTATTGCCTCCAGAGTGTTGTCTCATGAGGTCATAACTTGTTTTGGCCCATCATAAAAACATATCAAGTATTCCATTGGGTCCACTCAGACATCATCACTCTTTGTAACAACATTATCAGTTCTTTGCCAATTCCCTCTGTAAGTGGTGCTTTTGAGTGCTTCAATCTGGGAATTTCAGAAGAAATAATGTTTAACGTTTGCATTTTCTACAAGTATATATATATATATATATATATATAAATCTGTAGAGACAATTTTGCCTATATTTATAGTTAAAGTGCTCAATATCAATGATAGAGCATATTATTAGAGAAGCATAGACAGAGACTCAATGCCCTTTGGTGATAGTCAGTTTCTTGCTTGTGCATTTATCACACCAAAAGGTTGACGCATTCATCTCAAATAAATGAATAAGTCTAGTGTCAGGTATTTACTCAATTGTGCACAAAACTGCATCAGGTACAAGGCCAACAGAATCCTTGGCATTATCACTCCAAAGTACATCAGACATCTAATAATATATCCTGAACCTAATCCAGTGGCATAGCTAAGGGAGGGGTGAGGAGTTCGGTCCACCCTGAGTGACAATAAAAGAGGGGTGATACAATGTCACCTCAACAAAATTTTTTAGTCAATCTAAAGTGAAAAAATAGTCTCAAAATAAGACTTATTCATCATATATCAATATATAATTACATGGTGCCATTATATAGTTTTTGCGATATTTATTGGTAGAAAGAACTAACTCTCAATGATTAAGCTTCTTTTAGATTGATTAGTCTAGACACTGGTTGATATACAGAACTAAATAACAGCAACAATAATGAAATTGAATAAAGATTGGATAAACAAAGCCAAAAAAAAATGAGTGAGTATATCATATAAACAAGAATAAAGATTTGTTTTGCTTACAGGTTTATCAATAGCAGATCTTACTTGAATTTTTTTAGTCGTAGCTGATGTAGTTGTTATTCTGTGATGGTCTTAGAGTTTTGCTATGATTCTTAAAGGGTAAAAATTGCTAAAGGATTTTGTTCACTTTTGATTTTATTGCTCAAGTGTTAAAACAAGAGATCTTACATCTTGTGACTAGAGAGGCCAATTGAGAGCCATCTTTCAAAATTCTTATAGACCAAATTACACAACTATCAAATCTTGTTTGACAACCAATGTTTCCTTTTGTCAAAGTTATGTGACATTGTGGACTAAATATCACACCTATATGATTGAGTGACAAAAAAAAAATTGAATAATGTGACTTTTAACCTAAGCTAACAATGGCTCTGCTGTTAAATACTGTCACAAATATAACTATGTACTAATACACAACCAAAGGAAATAGAATGGCATTTAAACTTGTCACCCTAGAGTATTAAATCAGTATTTTATGTCATTGACCAACACCTCATTCAAGAAGATATTGTGTGATCATGATTATAAATTATATCTGAAGCAATCTAAACTATCTGTAGATGAATGGGAAGAAATGGCTTTGGTTGGAGGTCATTAGAAGAAACTAACTCAAGAGGGCATAGCATCTTTTGACAACAGCTGAGCATACTACACTGCCTTTAAGTTATTAGTTTGTAAAATCCAGCACAAGTTCTACAAAGTCACCATGTTAATTATGAGATATGTGGATAACTTACTGGTTCCAGAAGCCAGACTAGCAAAAGCCACCATTTTACCCTACAATGAAGCTCCATGAGCAAAGAATAGAATTTTTCAAATATGCAGTAAAACTTATAGTTTGGCAAGCCTAACATTATGTGTAATTTAAGACATCCCTTTCCTCACCTAGTCAATTTACAAAAAATGGACAGACATATATTATTAGTGGATACAGATGTAATAAATGAGATTGATTGATTATAGAAATAGTTTTTCATGATCTTTAAGTTTAGTATTGATAATTTGTGTAACAAGCTTTCGAACTGCTGTTCTCATCTTTATTGCTGTTATCTCCACAACAGTTCCACTGATGATCCCTACAGCCTTCTTCAAGAGATTGAACCTTTAAATAATAATCTGGGGCTTTCACAGAACTTCAGAACCCAGCACTATTGGTACAACAGACAAAGGTGTTGATTTTTTACAGCTTTAAAGTGAGCATTATCTGGAGATGAGGGTTTCAATAACTAAAAAAATAATTAAAAAACTTTACACTTCCACCTAGTGATGGTTAACAGAATGTGAAGATTCTACTTATGCGAGAGAGAGAGAGAGTGAGAGAGAGAGAGAAAGATTTGAGATTGAACAGAGTAGAGGTCTACATTCTGTGTTCTCTAGTTGAGTGGAGATACCAGTCTTGGTGTATATTTGTTAATGCACTGTTATATTCTACGTGTCTGTGTCTGCATTGCTTTGTCCTTTAAATTCCTCATCATAACATATACATTCAAGTTTGAACTTATAACTTCTAGAATTTGTAAAAGCTGACTTCTAGGACCACTAGACCACATGTTTTGGCAGACAAGGTTGATTGCAGGTAAAAATAACCAAATACCAAACAGATTAACATAGTACCTTGAAATACTTACAGAATGGGGACAGTCTACTGTCATGGGTTATATAAAGAGATCATTTCGAAGTTCCAAAAAAGTTCCAGAGTTTTGGCAATATCTGAAGAAGACTAACATTAGTTGACAGGATGTGAAGATCACTCCAAGGATGCGAATTGAAGTCTGTATAGCATGAATAAAGATAATAATCAAAACTCATAAAAATATTCAATCAACTTGGTTGTGTCTATTCGGGCCAGTGGATATGAAGTTGAACTCCAGAATTGTAATACAAGAGTTCAAATCCAAGTCGTTACATTTGAATTCATGTTTGGACTTATACACATGGGAAAGGTAGAAATCCCCAACCACATTCTGTCCAGCTATGGCTTATATAGTGCATATTGTGTTATTCAAAAAACCTAGTGTAGACAAAAAGAACCAAAAAAATCATTGTTCTTGGCATTAAATGAACTTAAAAAGGTTGATATGCCATAAAATACATAATAAATATACTTGGTGGTCAAAATTAAGAGTCTTCACAGAACATCAAAGCAATGCCATCATCTAGATCATAGAGATAGAGTGTTTTTGTTACAAAACTAGATGTATTTGTTTAAAAACCAAATGAATTTGGTACCCTCAAGCAAGAAGTATCGTTTTCCATAATGCTACATTTATTTCCTTAATAAAATAAAAGTTATTTCCTACACTGCTTCAATCTTGACAGACCATTTATAAATGATGCCATCTTAATGTTCCTTTATAGCAATGTTTAGTTTGATATCTGAAAGAATAAAAAAAACATGTCTGGAGAATTGACAAATTACCATTTTTTTATTTTTCATAATAATACCAAAAGTCATAAGTCAGATAGACTTGTGATATCTCAAAAAATGTAAAACAAACTATCAGATTAATGTCTTTGAATTGATTTTATTTCAAAATGGAAAACATCAGCGTCAGAAAGGTAAACATAAAACTAAATTTTTATCATTTGAATGAATATTTTTTTAGTGAAGTAGGTTAAATAAATTGTTTTATTTAGAAAGCTGATGGGATATTGACTAAAAAATTGCGCAGTTTTGTGTGTTCATTTATACTCATATGTGTGTGTGTGTGTATATAT
>JAYKTE010430441.1:0-10421 GCA_036873565.1 Xipholeptos notoides
CTAACGTTTACCAAAAATGATTGTTCTCGGCATTAAATGGCCTAAAATGGTTGATATGCCGTAAAAAACACAAACAATAATCTTTCAATACAACTTATCGACTATAAACAAACATTTGACTTGGTTTGTTATGTACTTCTGTCTGCCCTGCCTGGTCGAATGAGTACTACTAAACAACATTAACCCTTTGGACCCTGACTTAGCAAAACTACTAACTAGCCAATGAGTGCTTTTTTGCCCCTGGACTTAGCAAAATTACCAACTAGTTAATCAGAGCCGTTCTATTAGAGGACCGAAATATAGGCAGTGTCATTTTTTTTTTTTTTACCCTAGGTTATCAGGGCCGATATCGGTCCTTATGGGTCCAAAAGAAAGCTTTTGAACTCATTCCGCCGGGAGTACCAAACATTTTCTTTTTAAAACCAAATTATTCGGCAGAAAAAAAAAAATCGTAAAAGTTATTTAAAAATTGTTTTTTCTATTGAAAAATAAATTGTCAATTATTATTATTTAATATAATTTTGAAGCGGTTTTTCTTTCGCAATTTTTAAAACACTAAAAAAAAAAAACCCTTTGGACCCTGACTTAGCAAAATTACCAAGTAGCCAATAAAAGCCGTTCTATTAGACCATGGAGGGTCGAAATATCAGCTGTGTCGTTTTTTCCCCCGGGGTCACCAGAGGGCCGATATATCGGCCCATCAGAGTCCAAATTAAAATGTAACCCAAAAACACAGTCACTGGATTGTTTACCACTCAGTCCATCCAGTCACTTGTGAAAGAAAACAAAAAGATCTTTCAAATTTCTTTCCTTTACAAAAACAAATCGTCCGTTCCTTCTTCACCAAACTAACTCCTTAACAAAATCAATTATTGACTTTATAGCCTTGTTCTTGGGGATTATTCAATTTAGCAATAACTTAAGTTAAACCATAAATTTCTTTTTTTATTAAAGAAAAAAAAAAATAAATGGAACGGGTAAATTTTATTTTTGTGAAAAAAAAAAAATAAATAAATAAAATAAAATAATTTGGCGTCGTTTGATCAAAAAAACATTAACCCTTTGTGCACTGTAAGGCCGATATATCGGCCCAGGTGGCAGAATGCAAAATACGACACTTCCGATATTTCGGCCCTTCATGGTCGACTTATAGAAGAACGGCTGGCTCTGATTGCCTAGTTAATTTTGTTAAGTCAGGGTCCAAAGGGTTAAAAAGAAAGTTCAATATCGGACGACGGACGGAACAAACTCCATTTCAATAACAAACCGGAATAAACAAAAAAAACCCCCTCAGGTAGTAGTAAGTGCAGAAAAATAAATAAATAAATAAATAAAAACGCAGTAGTTAAAGTTTAAATAAAAAAAAGAAGAAAATATGAATGGCAACATTATCCCTAAAAAATGAACAAAAACTACACACGCACAAAATCGGAAAATATTTCAAGATACATCGCGCGGGATATAAACATCAAATCTTAAGACGGGAGGGTTCTCTTCCTCTTCTGCTGATTTATGGTTTAAAAAAAAGTTTTGATAACATCACAATGGTATGGTATTAAGAATAAATAAATAAAAATCTAATCTGCATTAAAATATTTAATATAAAACGATTAGCAAAGTGAAGTTTTATAAGAAGAGCGAATAAATTTAGCGAGGTTAAAAAAAAAAAGGGAAAACTAACAAGGTGGAAAAATTGACAAAAACGCAAAATAATTTGGCGCAAATTCTTTAAGGTTTCGAATCGGGTTAATCAAATTTTTTTTAATTATGAAAATTAAAAATAAATAAGCAACTTAAGTTCTTTTTTTTTTGGGTAAGAGAAATTAAAAATAAAATAAAAAGAAGAATTTAAAAACAATTGACAAGTGCGTCTTGAAGTGCGTTATTTTTTTTTCTTTTTACAAGTGGAAGAAAATTGCGACGGTCGGGGTTCGATTCCTTATAAGTTTGGGAAGTGAGATAAGATAATTAAAAAAAAAAATAGAGGTATGAGAGTAGAAAGGTAGGAAAAAAAAAAGTAAAGTTAAAGTACAGAAAGGTAGAGGGGAAATATCCCATATCTATGGGTTTATTGGGAATAACATTAACTAAATAAAAATAGATTGATCCTAGCTTTTTTTTTTTCGGTTGTTTTAAACTGTACGGGCAAATGTGATGTATATATATATATATATATATATATTTTTAAATAACGAGAAGAAGATTATTTTTTGTGACCAGTGATAAGAGATCAAGGAAAGGCTGAAATGTCCGAAGTGTCAATATTATGGAAAGGGGTATATCCCGGGTAGTGCCATGGAAAAAAAAAAAAAAATTATCCGCTCTCTCTCTCTTTTAGTTCGCTTCTCAAAGAGAGAGGAGGTGAAAAAAAAGGGGGGGGGACAGGCGGAGGTTGACCTAATTTGCATAAGATTTTCAGTAAACTTCACTTCGACTAAGAAAACAAATTACAACTCACCTGGGCTGCTGGAGTCGCTGCCACCGTGCTGAAACGATAAAAAAGGGCAATTAGACGGGGAGAGAAAATGGAGTTGTTTTAAGTGTCAAAGCAAAAAACACTACTAAAAAGAAAGCGACAACAAAACTTAAAAGTGGACGGTTTCGGTTCGCAGAGGCAATGTCAAAAAAATCGGCGGACGGACGACGGGGCCCCTAAATCCAGCTCTTATAAAAGCCATTCGTCTGCCACTTAACGGCCTTTTCCGCCACTAAAGATGGAGATAGATATCTAATGAACAGATTAAATAGGATAAAAGTTGCGAACAATTATTGTTAAGGCTAAAGTAATAAGAATTCCAGCAAACACCAGCAAATACTAACGTTGCCTTCCGCCATTTTCATTATAAATTATGGGCTAGGTAAACTACAATCGAAAACGAGGCTCACAAAATGGAGGGAGTTTCCAAAGTTCGACATAACGAGTCTTTTTATTGGCTTCTTTTTCACTTCTGCTGGATGACTTATTTTATTTTTTCGTCGTTATTCAAGCTTCGAAATTTTGATTTAACAAGATGATCTAATTCTTTATAAGGCTTATTTACCAGCAGCTTCCCGAATTATACCTTTGGCGAAATGCTATCATTCAGTGGAATTAAAAATGTGAAGCAGGCATGAGTGAGAGATCGACCAATCACCGAGCTCGTTTTACTCCGGCTCTCGTTTCTCATAGCAACTCTTATTCACAAATAAAATATTAGGAAAAAGTAAAGCTTGACTCTTCCTTCAAAAATTAATTTTTAGAATAGATTATTTTATTTAATTTAATATTTTTTGAGATGGAAGTTCCCGCAAAAACAGGAAAATCCCAGTTTGGAGGGTAAGTTTAGAATAAAAACTGACAAATTATTTTTCTGATAATATTCTAAAAAAACAATAAAATATTCTAAAAACAATTTTCTTAGGAATTGATTTAGAATATAAAATTATTGCTTATATTTATATTTACAAGTTAAAATTAGTTATTATATCTCAAACCAAGTAATAATAATAATAAAAAAACGCATAACCAATACTTAAAATTTAAAGTCATTTTATTAAAAAGAAAACTTGTAAAATATGTTTGAAAAGTACTTATCCTTAACCCTTTATAGCACGACTAGTGCCAAAAAATAACTAACTTGAAATGTTTATCCACTAAACTCTAGTGGATAAAATTTTGAGTTATTTTTTGAAGATTTAAATTTCTAATGAATTGGAAATAATTGCTTGAAGTTGTAACAAGTCTGTTTTGGGAGCATTTTTAGAAAAAATTCGAAATACTTTCGGGAGAATTAGCTTATGTTATTTTATGCTAATTCCCCACCAGAAGAGAGGCTTAGAACTCAATAAAAAAAAGAACTTTCTCTGGCTCAAAGCAGTAATAATTAGAAATTACCCCTGAACGGGAATAAAACTACCACCGCTGCTACTTTTACCGACTTATACAAAAAATGAATAAGCTCCAGAACAACCGTTCTATGGAATCCACTGGGGCCAGCGGTTGTTCTAGTACCAAGGAAGTTGCTCTCTTTTGTTGACTTAGTTAGAAACTAAATTTCTAACAGAACAGAATGTCGATATACAAGGTAAGCATGATACTTCTGGTTACAGTGGGAAATATGTTTGAAGCCGTTTAGAACGAGTCCCATTTATCTAAAGATTTTCAACTCTTTGGACCCTGAAAGGCCAATATATCGGCTCTGGTGTCTTTGGGGAAAAAGACGACACAGCCGATATTTTGGCCCTCCATGGTCCTCTAATAGAAAGGTTAGCTGATAATTTTGCTAAGCCAGGGCCCAAAAGATTAAATAAACAGATAACGGATTTTTTTCTTTTTCAAATAAACTTTACTATTTTCACTTTTGTATAAGGTATAATGTTAGATATTGAACTCAGTGACATCGAGTCGGAGGTTTCGGGCACTGAGTGCATAAAGTAACTATTTTCTGTTCGGACAGCACGTACAGTGAAACGAATACACCCGAATAGTGATCTTCTGGTATCAAGCTGTGAAGCTTCGCTCACAGAAATCTTTCTTTCTCTTCCCCTCTATCTTTGTTTCCTCTTCTTTGTGACTTACAAGAATCAAGCAGCAAGACCAATTCGCCCGTCGGCTTTTCTTTCTCTCTCGATTTTTTTTTGCTGTATTTTTGTTCTTCCACCTGTTGTGCTTATACAAATTTAACCCCTTGAATGCTGAGGGTCGATATGCCGGCCTAAGAGACCTAGCGCAAAATACGACACGGCTGATATTTCAGCCTTCCATAGTCCTCTAAATAAATGGCTCTGATTGACTAGTTGGTAATTTTTCTAAACCAGCTTCCAAAGGGTTAAACAAAGATAGTCACACATTTTAACAAAACGACTAAAAAACAATGATAGCCTAAAGTTTTAACTTCTGAATCCCTTATCTTAAAATAATGTAAGGCCTTCTCTTCTATTTTTTCTGTTAGTCCTAAATCGGGCCTCACCCACTGCTCGCAAACACCTCTTAACAAAATTGAAAATAAAATTAGGTCATTTAAAGCCGGAATACTTTATATGGATGTTATCCTTATCAAATTTCGTTTGTTGCACTTATATACTATTTTTGAAAGGGAAATAACAAGTTCCTGTTTCAGAACAAGAAAATAAACACGCTTAATGTTTTGGTTGGCCACAATGTTCGTTCGTTTTTTTAAATTGAAAATTTATGCAATTAATTTTCCATGTTGCTAAATCTTAAAAGTTTCTGCAATTTGGCAAGTTGTCAAACGTCCTCAAAATAGAGTTACTCCCTGGGTCGTCTAAGAATTTCCTGAGATAGTGAAAAGCTCTATTAAATAGAGAAGAACTAACAAGAGCCCAAAATGGGACGAAGAGAAGACTTCCCGCTCAAGAGACGAACAGGCACCTACTACAAATGTAAACAATTCAGAAATCTTTTTTAAAAAGGTCGATTTTTAACACAACTAAATTATATTATTTGGTATTTCTGTATAGTCCTGTCCAAGTATCAATGCATAATAAATATAATATATAGGAAATTATAAATTTGTACCTAAAATATCAACATTTGAACGTTTTTGGCACCAAGTAGTGACATTAGAGTCGATTTATGATTTTTAATGTCCACTTGTCGGACATAGTTAATCTTAGTATGTGTGTGCGTGTGTGTGTGTGTGTGTGTGTGTATGTATGCGTATAATCTGACCGAGTTAATAAGTAATAACTTTAGTAAATATTGAATTGATTTAAAAAAAATATACCCTCGGATTATTATTTTTATTACATGTGTGTGTACGTGTGCTTGAGTATGTGTATGTATAAGAATTTTAACTTTAAAAATTACATTGTACATTATGACATCAACAACAGCAATAAGAATAATAATAATAATAATAATACTAGTAATAATAATAATCACGCAACGTGCGTGGCCAGTCAAGTGATTATGATATCTTAAGTATTCATTAGAATTGAAATTTCAATTCAACTTTCTTTAAATACTTTTTTCTATTAAAACTCAAAACGTAAAACAGTTATTAGCATATGAAGAATTAAAACAGGATTATTTTTGATTTTCTTGAAAACCTTTTTAGAAACTTCCTTTTTCCGATTTTTTTTAAATCGAAATTTGATATTGTTTATTAACCGAGACAGTTCGGTTAAGGGTAATTGTTTGGGAAAATCCTTTGAAATGCGTTTGTATAATGAAATGAATATATCTTTGTATTTTTAATAAAAAAATCTCTTAAGTTTTTATCTAATTGAAACTAATATTTGAGAAAGAGAGATGGCAGATAATAATTATTTATGTCCTATTATATTCATAAAATGATAACATTTTTTTTTTAAATTTTATTTTTACAGCCCAAGTTTTTTTTAACTTTTAAAACAAGTAAAAACAAACTAATTGAAGCAATTATTCTACTCTATTATCAAAACCCACGCGAAATTGAAAAAATATTGTAGGAATAATCAGTGATGCTTTAATTGAATCTTGTATGTGCAGATCAGAAAAAAAATAAAAATAAACAGAAAATTTGCAATAGTTAGAGAACATACGAAAATCTTTTTTTTTTCTTTTGACACCTGATTTCTTATGTGGGTTTTAAATCCATATTTGTTTTGTTGCGTTCAATTTCGGGGGAAATACCCTTGGGAAATGCGGGAAATCCATACAGCTTCACTCTTCCTAATGAGTATCAGCTTAGCAGAAGTAATGTCACGGAGGTGGGATGCCTCAAATGTTTATTTAGTGCTGAAGAAATCGAAGTTAAATACCAACCTTCATAGAAAATTAAGTTACTTTTATTTAGTAGTGTAAATGAAGTGAATTCTTTTTGGTTTAGTAGTAAGGGCTTAGTTTAGGGAATTCTACATGAAGCCGAATTAAAATTTCTTTAATCAATAGGACTAATACTATTGAAAACGGTCCGGTATATGCTTAGTTAAGTTCAAAACCGAATTAGACACAAGGTCAGTTGAAAGTACTCCTGTGGCAAATTGTCCAATATCCAACCACAGGGTTAAAAAAGTTCATATTTTCCCCCGCCCCTTGGCCTTTCCATTCAAGGTGCCTCAGGCCATAAACCCAGTCCTTGTCCTTTAAATGAAAACTAGATAGAGATTGGACTAAAGCCTTGGTATATGCATGCGTGAAGCCCAAAGCTTATATATGTGTCAAGCCGAAAGCTTATATATGGGTCAAGCCGAAAGCTTATATATGGGTCAAGCCCAAAGCTTATATATGGGTCAAGCTCAAAGCTTAGAGCACTGAGTTATGCAAGAGGTTAGTTTAAAATGCATGTTGGCAGATCACCCAACCACGTGGTTGAAAGTTTACTAGTCTTCACCCTTGAGTGATTGAGTGAAATTAAAGGAAATATCAGTGTTTGAATGTGTGTATTATGATTCCAAAATTTCAAGTTGACTAGATAATCTTAAGTTGAAAAAAGAACCTAATTTGTTTTAAGCAATTAAATTTTTAATATATATCATGCAAATCTAATTTGTTTTATACTATTAAATCAAATTTGTTTTATGCGATTAAATCATTTTTTTCTTTACGATGAATCTAATTTGTTTTATACAATTGAATTATTATTTTTTATATATAGAAGATACAATTAAATTTGCTTTATACGATTAAATCAAATTTGCTTTATACGAGAATTGGGATAATTTTCTGATGGTGTATGATACTTTTTCAACGTGGAGATTTTTAATCCTTATTAATGCACAATTACAAGTAGACTAGATAATCTTAAGTTGAAAAAAGGGCCTAAATTATTTAAAGCAATTATCTTTTTAATATACATTGTGTACAATTAAATTTGCTTTATTTTCGAATAATTCGAATTTGATTCATACAATTAAACCAAATTTTTTTCATACGATTAAATTATTTTTTTTTTTACATATAGACGATACAATCAAATTTGTTTTATACGATTTTTTTAATCCAATTAAATTATTTTCATTCCTTTACGGTTAATCTGATTTGTTTTACACGATCAAATCAAAATTGTTAAAAGTTGACATGGCTTATTTGAAATTGTCTAATGATTAGGGCTGTGATAATATGCTTTTATTCAAGTATATTCTTCTCACAGCTCTATTTGTTACTTGGCTATTTTGTGATTTTACCATTTCTTTTAATTCTATAATTTTTAATAATAACTACAGAATTAAAAGAAATAGTAAAATCGCAAAATAGTCAAGTCTGTGACATGAATATTCTTTAATAAAAGTATATTGTCACAGCCCTACTTATGATATACAATTAAAATGGAAGGATTGAATTTAAGTTTGGCTGCTTAAATGAAGCTTATTTTGTATCATTTGTTGTCTTGAAGATTAGAGATTCGTTAAAACTACTTCCAAATAATAGATTTCTCAATGGATTTCTATTTTATTATCTATTGTTTCGCATTCGTAAACTGAAAAAGAAACATTCAGATAGTCAAGTATTTCGGTTTTAGCTAACTCGAATATTGGATTATCAACCTTGTTATCCTAATCTTAATCTTAATCTACTATCTTTAATCTTGTATTATCTCCCTTCACATCTATCATTCAAATGAAAGTATTTTGTGCGTTAGAGTTATAAAAGATTTTTATTTTTCTCTTTGTATTTTTTCTCGACCATCTATGGCTACAAATCTTACCCAAATTATTTTTGTCCTTACCCCCATCTTTTTGAAAATTTTTCTTTTTATGAAAAAAAAACGAACTATTTTTTGTTATTGTTTTACTGTATTGTATTTATTTTGTTTTGGTTTTTAAATCCAAAATATACTTTTCGCCAAGTTATTTGGATTATTAACGGGTTTATTTTACGTCATGGGAGAATTTTCTGATGGTGTATGATACTTTTTCAATGTGGAGATTTTTAATCCTTATTAATGCATTATTAGGTGTGACCAAAAACTTTGCACCCCCCTCTCAAAATCTATAATACAAAAAGAAAAAGAAATTAACAAGATACAACGTGATCAGACCAAGTGTAGACAATTTTCAAAGGTAGGTTATTTAACACTTAGAATATAATTTTTAAGAGATTTTGTTTTCCGATAGTAACTTTTATCATGGTTAACTCATTTTTATATTTTGCAGATTTAACCTTTAAGATTAACCAATTATAATTACAATAAGTGCAGCAATGATAGTTATTTCAGTCAGGAAAATACTCAGTTAGATTTTTAAAAATTTGAAGCTTTGTATCAACAGGTTTTGTGTTGATAAGGTCTTGAAACACCTTAAAAAGACTGTATGTGTCCTCTTGAAGACGAGTAGTACCTCGTGTTGAAGATTAACACCCAATCTCATAAAAAAACGCAAGAACAAAGATTCGAAGCGTGCCTCATGTAATTAAGTTACTGATTGTTTAAGATATGTAGTGAAAACCAAAAGAGGATATATTGAAAAATACATTTGATTTGATATCTATATAACTATATAAAATTATCGGAGCCCTCACCCCCCCAAAAAAAATCCATCAAAATACGTATTTGTAAAATGTGCGTTTGAATAAATATTTGTATACACTTGGTCTGGTTACAATGTGCAATAATATTATATAGATCTTAAATAATTTTCAGTTCATTACCAAAACGAAAAGCATTTTTTTAAAGAAAAACAATTTCTAAGAGTAAAATGAATGTTTTTAATTCTACAAGTATTATTCGAACAAATATCGTCACTTATTATTTTATGTCTCATTACGTTTCGACTGAACCCCCCCCCCATCGGTCTTCATCAGGTGCCCTAAATTTACTCATATTGTTTTTAGATCTAATTTTATCCATCTTTTTTGAAACGTAGTGTGACAGAAAATGATAAGGATGAGGACAATAGACAGAATAATATTTTTAAAATGTATCATTCCTCACCTCAGCGATTTTGAGAAATAATAAGAATGTTTTTAAGCCTTTGAATAGATATGCCACTATAAATTTTAAATAAGCAGTAACTTGATTTTTTAAAATTCATTATAAATATTTTTCATATAAATATTTCATTTAAAGTTAAGATAAATGTTTCAGATGAAATATATATGGAAATCAAAATTAAAGAATTCATGTAATCTACGTAAAGATACCAAGATGGTGATTTATTTAAGATAAATATATTTTTACGTATGTCCTTTAAGCTTTTACATTTTCTATAAATATCTTCTCTGAAGCAACCATTTAATCCTTAAATAAGGTTTGGTATCAAGTTTAATTTTGAAATATACAACACAATGTTATGAGTTAGGAGTTTTTATTGAGATGAGGTATATTATAATTAAGAAACTCTTTATTAGCGGACTGTTGTCCTCATTTTGAATTAGGTGTTATTACACAACGTTTCGGCAAAGTATCCCTCTGGCCTTCGTCCGGTGGTAACCGTGACCTTGGATAGGAATTATGAGTCTTGAAACCGCCTCCTTCAGCAATCACTGCCATCCGTAGTTG
>JAYKTE010430552.1:0-19466 GCA_036873565.1 Xipholeptos notoides
GTAATGCAATGCTTTTCTCATCTTTTTCTATTAATAAATACTTTTAGCAAAGGACTTCATTTTTTTGTATGGCCTATATCTAATTTCCCCAAGAATTTTACAAAATAGGATGCCTACATATTTATCTTAAGAAATTAGGGAACTATCAAACAAATTATTTTTGCCTTAATAAATGCATTTTTTGTTGTTGAAAAGGATTTTAGTAGCTGTTAATTACAAAAATAATATTCATCTAGGCTAGATAATTCAAAATGTCAGAAAGCTCCCTAAAAATAGGAATTTATAGTCATTTATGAAAAATAGATAAATTACAAAAAATTGATTTGTAATTTATTTTTAAATCAAATTCAAGCAAGGTTGGTAGTATTTGGTATCATTCAACATCTTTCCTGCAAAAACTCTTGGGTTGACAGAACAGTAAAAACAGTTCTCTTTATTTATGTCAGTGGAGGAGAGATCAACAAGCAAAAGAGATCAACAGGTTAGGAGAGGCTTTTTAATGGACAAACCCTTTGCTTTTTAATGGACAAACCAGTTTGCTTAAAAAAGGTGGGGTCTTTAGTAAATGGATGGTTGCCTACTATTGTTCAAATCATCCTTCATGTAATGATTTATTTCATAAAAGCTCCATCTAACTAAATCATTATGTCAAGCAAGATAAAGGAAGAAGGCTTGTTCATTTATGGTGTAGCTATAAGTCCTAGAATGAGTCATATTGTCTCTGGACTTCAAACTATATCTTAATTTAGTTTGTAGTGATTGACATCTTGAGAGGCTTAACAGGTAGTTTTTTAGTATTTTTGTTTTCACTATATCATTTTAAAAGTCTATATTCCTTTCTCTTACACATTTTTTATACACTTTTCTGTGAGGTTTTTTCTTCACTCTTTCTTTTTTAAGTTTTTTTTTAATGTGTCTGTGTTGCGTATATATTTTTTCCTTAAAGTTTGGAGGTCACTGCAACATGTTTTCATTTTTTTTTTTCCCCCTTCTTTTTTGTATTGTTGAGAGCCTTTTTCCTCAACTTACATACAAGTTTTAGTTTGTGTTTCTTTACCCCCATTTTTGCTTGGTTACATTAACCACTGGTTCCTTAGGGTCGGAGCGGAGCGTAGTAATGTGACAGGTTTTCTTATTTCCGAACTAGTTATGGTGCTAGGAGGAGATGAGGGCCTGGCTGGATTGTAAGAAAATATCATTTAGAAATTTGCTCCCTTTATGTAAACACTATTTTTCTTAAATTCATGATAATGGACATGAGATGTTTGCTCATTACTTTCTATCTCTCTCAAGCTATTTTTTTTTTTTTTTAACTATAAGCTATTCTTTCCTTTACTGTCTGTCTAGATATAGTATAAATGGATATTTTCTAGCCAACAAGTATTTATCTACATATTAAAATAATCTCTAAAAACTAAAAGTTCTTCTTTCTTTACTCGCCTCCCCTTTCCCTCTTCTCTACCTAAACCCAACCTACTTTTGATATATTTTTTTGTTTAATCACCGAAATCAATCAATATAAATGAAACTAATATATATAATTCAATTTGATTTTTTTAGATAATGCCTTTTTGTTTTCATTTCTTCATAAACTATTTTGTGATTGATTTTGAAATGATTTAGTTTTTGTTCATTCATTATTAATCTGAAGTACAAAGAAATGAATAAACAATTAGTCTACCTTTTAAAACCTTTATTAATTATAAACTAAATTGAATTTTTATGTTTTCCTTAAGTATCAAATATTTACATCACACAGAAGGTGTATCATGTTTGTTAGCAAGTAAAATGGCTGATTATTCAAGTATTGAATTTAATTAAACCCATATATGCCTGCTGGAAAAGTGGCAAGGTCCCAGCATTCAATAGGTTATTTCAACAGGTTGTTTAAGTTTTTTCACTTAACTTGAGAGGTGTGTGTTATTACAAGTGTTTTAGACATTTGAATCTTTGTTTTATTGCTAACACATGAATAACATGTAAGTTGGAAGAACCTTAGTCAAGAGGAACAAAATATCATCTTTGAAAGTTCTAGTTTTGGTTTTAGATGAAATAAAAAGTGGCTTATCTTTATAACCACAGTAGCTTCTGTATCCCTTAAAAAAATTGTGGGTAAGTTACATTTGTTCAGTAATTAGACTTTACAACAGTACAAATTAGAATCAAAGTTTCTTTAATATGTTCATTTTTCCAATTTTGTAAAGGTATGAATCTTCTTATTCCTCCCAGATATATTTAAATAGTGTGACTATTGTTTAACAACTTCATTACTAAAGAAACTTTATTTAAAAAAAAAAATATTTAAAAAGTTTTACATATTAAAAAAAAAAAAAGAAAAGAAAAGCAACTAGCCAACCCTTAGGCTTTTAGAATTAAATCCCTGTCCCCATAACTATGTGTATTATGAAAGTACGTTACTTCATGAAAAACCATGTTTCATCTTCATACAATACTAATTTTCATTGTTTTCACTGTCTGGAGCTTTGTAGTTTTTCACTAGCATGTAGTCATGGGAATTAAAGTTGTGCTTTTCTGACCATAGTTGAAAAAGAGTGAATTAGTCACTAAGGAGATGGTTCAGCTGTTGGCTCCATCTTCATCCACTGAGCATAAGTTGTTTATATATCATTATTAGTCTGGAAGTGTTTGACAACCAAAATAGAACTAATTCTCTTTTTGCTTATTAGAGTGTGAATAAAGTGGAATTAAATAAGTCTTTCTAATCTTCTAGATCTTTAATCTAGTATGTAAAATTATTAGAAGAGTGAGTGATTTCTTCTTTTTTTTCCAATAAGAAGGGAAAAAATGCAATATGATTTCAAAGGAAAAAAAATGTTTTCCCCATGTGTTACATAATTACAGGTGCATAAATGAAGAGAAAAATGATGTCTTGAAGGATTCTAGCACAAACTAGATAAACATGTTTTAGAGATCTTTTATTAGGTTGTTTAAACATGTAAAAACGTCAGTTTGAAAACAAAATTTCCCTAATTTAATTAAGTTATAAGTGGTTTAGGCAAATGTTATATATGGAAATAAATAGTTGAGTTAAAACCACAAAGAAGATATATACCTGGTCGTGCACTAAACCAAGTTAGGCTCAAGGCCAGTCTTTAAGGACCACAAGCTTTTACCACTCCTCCCTTAGCAAAGCAGGAACCAAGGAGGACACAGATAAAGTTGAAACCAAAGGACAATCAGGGGGAAGATTAAACATTGGTTGTGTAAAAAAGTCTGCAACATAAGAATTACAAAGAAAACAAAATAGCTGAGTCTTAAAAAAACTAGAAAAAAAAACTCTGGTCTTGCTAAAGTAAAAATCTGGTTTACCGTGGATTTGCTCAAAAGAGTTGTAAAACAAATGAAGAGGCTTAAACTTGTAGTTAACTAAATACTAATTACTTATTGTTCTTTTTTTTTAATCTGTTCTGCAAGAAAGTGCTGAAATAAAGCCAAAGGTTAATTGTTTTGTCTTTCTGCCAACTAGGTTGGACATAGATATACATATTTTTTGTTGTTTTAATTCTTTTTACAAGATATGGTAGATTTGTTCTGTTAAGAGTTCTGAATGAAATTTTATGGTAGGGTAACAAAAAATTAAATTTTGGCATAGGTCCAACAATAGATTTTTAATTTTAATTTGTTTTTTGTTTGTTTGTTTCCCTCCCTTTAAAAATATTGATGCAGGCTTTGAGTCAATCTTAGTAGTCATGCTTTGGCATTTTCAATATTTAACTTTGTTTTTATTATACAACTTTTTTTCCTTCTTCCTCCTCTTCTAGTGTTAGCCCCTCAATTCCAGAGGAGACCCAATACAAATGAGATAGAATATGTTGGGAAAAGGGCGCGTTTACAGTGCCGGGTGAAAGGAAAACCTCGACCAATGTTAACTTGGTATAGAAATGACCAATTGGTCAATGTTAGTCAACCAAGGTAAGTAAGTTTTATGAGACTTTGTTACAAATGAACCCAGGAAAATTGAGTTAATTTGTTTTTATCCAATTGTTTGTTGGGGTTTTTTTTTCAGCTTGAAACAAGTCAACTTATTTAAAACCTGCATTTATAATCAATGACTACCTCAGAAAATTATGAATATACCTCAAATGATAATAATTAGAATATATAAATTGATAAATTATTTCTATTTTGTTAAAAATGTTATCTAAAAAAAAAAAAATTTTAAATAAGATATTAAAAAAAAAAAAGCAAGTTATGCTATAGTCAATAACAAAAATGCTATCTTCAAATTAGAATTTTAATAAAATATTGTATTGGGAATAGATAAAGACTGAGGTGTTAATTTGATTAGCGCATTAAGAACTACAGTGAGATGCCAGGCCAGATTAAAAACTTCATTAATTATCAACTGATTTCATTTATATATTATCATAGGTTAGATATAATTAGAGGATTTGATTGATTAACTTTCTGTACTTTTCAGGAGTAACTTTGTATGTGTGTTTGAATATATAATTGTGTGTGTATATTTGTATGTGTATATGCAAATATGCTTAGTATGCATTTGTGTATGTATGTATGTATGTAAGCATTATATTTGTATTTGGATGTATATGTAAATGCGTATAATTTATATTTGTGTATGTATTATGCATGTATATAGTACTCGTGTGTGTGTGTATGATTTTGCTAACCTCATGAAGTAATATTTATGATCGCTTAAAGGTTTTCTGATTGTCCTGTCTGGTAGTCAAATTAGTTTTTGGACCTTTTAAGAAAAATATTTTTTTCAAGATTTATCATGTCCGTAATTGATAGTGAAATTGATAGTCAAACTAATTTTATGATTATGATTTTTCTTTTCTTTCTGTTTCTCTTTAGCTTTCTCTCACTTTGTTGCTTTTTTCTTTTCTTTTTTTCTCTTCTCTCTCTGTTTGACAGCCTGTATGGGTCTAAATCTTTGGAAACCATTTTATTCTGATTAAAGGAGATATTTAAGAAGCCTGATCTCTTTTTGCAACTTGATCTTGAGCCTTAAGAATTTTGTTTTTCTTGTACCAAATTTAATCTGATAATGATTTCAACAGTGTGGATTCAGAGAAAAAGGTTGAAAACATAAAAGGAAAAATATTCACAAAACAAACATAATTTAAACATTAAATCAGCTATAAAGATATGTAATAAATTTACTTTGTTAAAGGCAAATTCATTAAACAGTTATTTTCAAGCGTTTTTGCTAATGAAGTGATAGAGTAATTATATTTTGCCATAAAATCATTTAATATAATGTTAAGATATAATAATTGTTAAAAATAAAATTTATAAGAAAATAATGAAATTAGAACCAAATAAATCTCCAGGCGTAGATGATTATCTTTCATTATAATATAATTGGAAATAGATTATTAGCACTTAGTTAAGTATTAAAATTACAAGTATTATATGTAAATTATAAAATCTATAGTCGAGGAGGAATTAATCCATTTTGGGGGCTAAAAGTATAACTGCACAGACTTTAAAGTTGTAATACAAGAATTCAAATCTCAGTTGTAACATTTAAAATTTAACCTTGAAAAAGGAAAGTGCCCTGTTATTCCTCCATCTTTTAGTCGCGAGTATTGCTATTCAAACAGCTTGTGCACAAAGAGAAAGCATTAATAATAATAAACCAAAGAAGCAAAATCTAAAATCTTGGCATATCAACATGGTTCATTCATGAAGTGAATTATACAAAAACTGTTTATTGATTTTATTATCTGAAAATGATAAAGAAGTTTTATTAAAGTGAAAACAATTTTAAAAATTGATTGAATATTTTGTTTTTATCATTCAGGTTTAGAATAACACGTTATGCTCTAGTCATTGAGAATGTCTCCAGGTCTGATGAAGGCCAGTATTCTTGTTTTGCCCAGAATCAACATGGCAAAGCGTGGGGGAATTTTACATTGACTGTGAATGGTAAGTATGTTTTTAATGTGGATTTTGAACCTAAATCTAACTATAGTCTGTTAAAGAACACACATAGAAAGTGTTAATCAGTGTAGGAATATTCATTTTTTTTTCTTTTTAATTTTATTTTAGAATGTCTATAGTTCTTAACAAGCAACTTATGAAAATGTCTATCAATACACTCACATAAATAATTATAAAGCACAGCCACCCTCTCCAAAAAAACATAGGTTACAGAAATATTGGATAATTACTTGAAATATTTATTTTGTTTTTTAATATAGAATTTTTTTTTCCAATTGATACCTATTTTCTAGGATAAAACCTAAAAAAATTTTCCATGTATTATTTCAAGAAATTTAAAAAGCAAGTATTTAAAAAAAGAAAATTATTTACAAATGAAGGTTTCTGGAAAATGGACTCCTGCTAAAATTGAAAGTATGAATGGATTAAAACCATGAAGACGTCCAGTATATTCTGTTTTAGTGATCAGTTCCTGTTAAAAAGAAGTGCAGACTGTGAGCATAGTATTGAGTAATTTCAAACTTCTAGAAACAATACCAAGTTGCAACATGATACTAAAACTTAATATTTGCTTTTTTTTGTGTTTGTGTATTAGTATTGCAACTCAACCTGTTGATTACTAAACAAAATAAATATAATTAATAATTGGAAAAAGATAAAGAAAACTTGCTTTTTAGGGCTCTTATACAATGGACAAAATAATTTGATTATCAAGTAGAAAATTTCTACTTGACTTTAAAGAGATTACAAGCCAAAATTTGTATATGAAAATTAATATTTTAATGGCTTGTTTTATATTTATCTTATTTTCCTTAATTTTCTATTTGTTTTTAAATTTTTTATTTTAATAATTTACTTTGATTTCTAATTGCAGATAAGCCTTTGAAAGAAGCTGAACCAAAAGTAATCCTTACTAATCAAAGTAAGTCCTGTTCATCTTTTCATTTAATTGATTTCCTATTGCCTTCCTTTTTCTATATTTCAACTTGATTTCAATAGTTTTTATCATTTTAATTTTTTTTAATTTTCTTTCTTATACTTCACCTCTTTATCAAAATTAAACATGACCAATCTTATAGTATAAACTAGTGGTTCTTAACCTTTTTTCATGTTTCATAAGATTTTGAAACTCTATCCAATATCATTTAACATGCACCAGGAAAACCTAATTATTCTGACTGCATTGTTAGATACTTAGAAAATTAATCAACCTTTGTGATTAAAATTTAGATTAATAATCATTATAGTCACGGTCAAACAATTCGTTTTTTTTTTCTTTCTGATAAATATATAAGAAATTAACAGTCACTGAATGCCATGAATCCTATATCCATGCTAACTATTAATCTCAAATATGTGAGTTATACATGTGTAGTAGAGTAAGTGCATATAAACTTCATCTTCCCTCTCAAAATAGTTTAAGTTTAAATTTTCTGAAACCTGCTTTGTATAAAATGTTGGCATTATTTTGATACAAAATTAGTACAGCTTATCTTCATTTGAACACTCAAGAAATATATGAATTATCTTAATTTGGCATCTTGGGTATGGTAAGAAAATTATTTTAAACATGATTTCCAACTGAAATAGAAGAAAAACACCTACTTGTAGAACAATCCTCTTTCTTTCGTAGTATGGACAAACCAAGTATAGTCAAATTGCTGCATTCAATACTTACAATAAAAATATACTTATGCTGGCTTTATTTTGTAGTTTTAAAAAACAGTTGTTCCTGAATGATCTTCCTTCACAAAGAAAAAACTGGTAGTTTTTAAGAAGAGAAGTCTTTTTGAAATTGATAATTATTCCTTTGGAGTTCTATTTTTTATACTTAAATAAAACATCCTCCTCTCCTTTAGTAACACATGCAAACCAGACATTTGTAGCGACATAATTTTAAAAACACCCTTATTTAAATTGCAAAAACATCTTCTTCAAAATATTTCTAACAATATTTTAATAGATTACCGTTTTAAAATCAAAACCCTATTATAAAGCTTGCATTCTGAGATCGATCAATTATTTCTTTATCAAAACATTTAATTTCTTAATTAAAAGAAAGTTTACCACTTTGCTTGTATATACATTCTAATACACACAAAAATAAAATTAATGAAAAATGTTTTTTCGGAATTCTTGGGATGAGGCTTGATCATTTGTACATCTACTTTTTGGACTGTTGTCCCCATCCTTATCATTATCTTTCTTTGAAATGAGGTTTGATAATTTGTACATCTGTTTTTGGCCTATGGACCTGTAGCGCAACAGATAAAAGCATTGAACATCTGCAATTCTAAGTGAGCATTATCTGAAGGTGAAGGTTACAATTCCACCTGAAGGCAGTAGTTACTAAAATTCCAAGGATTTTAACACTCTAACCAGTTATGGTTAGCAGAACGAGGGCATATTTCCCCTGTGGTTTGGCTAAAGGGTTAAATTCGAAATTCTGTGACTCCCAATTACAAGGTTCTTGAGTTCGATCACCAGTAGACTGTTGCAGAGTTCATCGGCCGAAATGTTGTGAAGGTAACAATGATAAGACAACTGCGAAAAAATAGATGTACAAATTAATGAAAAAAATGTAGAGATAAAAAAATGATACAAGATATTCTAATATTTGATAGATTAATTATGAAAGTGTTTTAATCTTGTAAAGAAAAGAATGGGTTTATTTCCCCCCACTCCGTCCTTTTTAATAGTCAGTTTTCAAAAGCTGTAGGCCTCCTCTTAATTTTATTCTTAAAATAACAAAACAACTGTTACTTTACAGTCACAGTATCATTTAATCTTAGAGACAGCTAAAGAAAAAAAATTGCTTTAGGCTATGCATTCCACTTCACCCTCATCATCTTTTTACTATCTCTGTTTTCTAGTATGTCTACTGTGTATGCACTTATGTGTTTTATTTGAATCTTAATCCTTTGTTCTTCTATTGAAAAACCAAAAAATAGATTCATGAAACCTTGCTTGTCTAATGATGATAAAATAAAAAAAGGATTTATCTATGTGACTCAATGAAAACAGCTTGATTTAACTACATTAGGAAATTCTAATGCTCAAATGATAAAAAGCAGTGTAAACATTTGAAAATCAAAATTTTCTGTTCTATATGAATCAAACATTTCTATTCAACACTCTTCCAATTAAACATTTTTTTGTATTTCAGCTTGGATAAATTTATTTTTGGTTTTCATTTAAGATCATCTAATCATATTTTTTTCTCAGAAATACATATGAACACATTTGTTTTTTCTCTAAATTTTAAATAAATTTGATTAATCTTAAAATTAATGTGACAAGAATTCCTTTTGTGTCGCGCTATATTGACTAGAAATAACTATTAGTAACTGATTTACTGATTTTTAGTCATCCGGAGGTTATTGCTAATATGTATTGTAAAACTTTTCAACTATCATGGAATTTCCACAGGTTCTGCCATTATTAATACGGAAGTAATTACTGATTAAGTTACGCAAAAGTTATTTGCTTTTATGTATACTTAAACTCCTCATAACTAACTAAATCTAAATTTTGGCTCAATTTGATGTAATTAAAACTTCTTTTTTTCTGTCATTTTGCTACATTTAAGACCTAAATTATTGAAATTATTTTTATGGCTATTATTAATGGCCAAATTAGTATTACTATTCACTTCCTCCTAAGAATTCTTTTGTAAACCAATGCATCTGTGCATTCATCTTAGATTAAAAATTTGCATAAAATGCATTTAAGATACTTCAAGGTGTTAACCTGTTTCCAATTTTTTCCCAATATTTTTATGAAGCAAGTTGATTTAATTTACATAAACTTAAAAAGTATTTTATTTTATTTGATTTTTACTTCCACTTTCAACCGAAATTGATGTTTCTGAAATTTTAGAATTTCCTTAATAAGCCCTGCTAAAATAACTTTGCAAACTAAATCATTTCCAGAATTCTTTTTGTTATTTAACCCTGCCCCGTCTCTTGTACTCTTGAATTCTACTGTTTAGTTAAACTTGGAGCTTCCAAACCCTTGCTTTTCCTATTTGACTTTAAAGTTTTTTTCTTGCCACCTCCTTGAAAAAAAAGTAGGGGTAGTCAGTGAGAAGAAATAGAAAAAAAAGAGAAGCCCAAAAGTCAGGGGGCCAGCAGCTGTTCTTCATCTTGTGATTCATCCACACTTCCTGTTTTGAGTAAAGGGTACATTCATTTCACCTGCCCATAAATAAGGCTTACTTGCTTAAGAGCAAAAAATGATTTGAATTGAATACAACATGGCATGCTGTCATTTTTGTCACTTGATACAGGCTATTTTATAAATCACTCATTCAACCATTTCTTTTATTGAAAACACTCATAGTTCTTATCCTGTTAGATATGCGTCTTCCTATATATATGTTTGTGTGTGTGTCTGCATATAGCAGCCATG
Organism: Xipholeptos notoides; assembly: GCA_036873565.1. Taxonomy (NCBI): domain Eukaryota; kingdom Metazoa; phylum Mollusca; class Cephalopoda; family Idiosepiidae; genus Xipholeptos; species Xipholeptos notoides. Next base: position 10,342 of record JAYKTE010430552.1, read on the forward strand.
GTGGGTGATTGGTTAAATGCTCAAATCTAGGAATTTATATTGCAAATTCAAATCCCAGTCTAACCATTATGATCAGCTTCTGTAACTTACGCAGATGAAGCTCATTAATTTACAGAGTGAGGAGTTACTCCTCGAAAACAATCTAGTACAACAATAATTCCAAAACCTAGTTAGGTGAAGCTGGTGAAAACCTGATTTAGTATTTCACCTAATATAAGGTAAACGTTTATGAAATAAAACCTGCAGTTTATGCATCACTATTTATCTAACCTTACTTGTTATTGGAATCTACCAATTGGTTCCCAGGGTGGTTTTGCTATTGTACAAATGCCTGTCAGTGTACAGATATTCCTTCAAAATTTAATATCCATCTGTTACATGAGCAGGGGGGAAAAGAAAAAGTAATGGTACTTATTTGACAAAACAAAGCCGCAATCATCATGTATATTCACAACTTAATAAATCAGTCATAGATTTATTTCAAATTTCAAACACAACCTCTTTAGAGTGTCATGAAAAAATATTTTATTTTGAGTAATAATAACACTAATTTAGTAAGTAAGAATCTAAATGTATTCATTACTATTGAACAGAGATTGCATTGAGGAAAGCTGGGTTAACTCCTAAGTTAAAAGGACCTACCTGAATTGTAGGAATTTGTTTTTCATAAATAAATGCTCTTTAGGTAGATAAATGATGCCCATCTTAAAATGAATAAGTTGGTTTATTATTACACCCTTTTCATTGATATCCTTTTTTTTCAATTTTAGGTCTATGAATGTATAATTTTGTTAATTTCTGAAAACATACACATATACACAGACACACACACACACTTTATGGTTATTTGTACCGATAGAATAAGAATATTAATACTTGAAAAATAATTTGTTTTATTTTTATTTAATGTAGCGGGTCCTCCTGTATGGTCATCTAAAAAACCAAATATCAAAACTGTGGCAAGACCTCCTAGTTCTTGGGCACGGCTAAAATGTCCAGCTCTAGGTAACCCAATGCCAAATATAACGTGGCGAAAGTTCAACAAACCATTTAAAGAAAATCAGAAAATACTGGTAAGTACAATTTGTTTCAATCTTTTTATCTTCACACCTTTTAATCTTGAGTTGGTTTTTGATTAAAATTCTTTTGTTATATTAAAAATTTACTGAGATTGAATGCCTTCAAACTCTTGCTGCTTGATGAAACATTGATAAAACTCAGGATAACCCAACTATTTGTAAAGTATTACGTAACTACTGGATTTCTAATAAACTGGGTAACAAGATAGAAATTGCAGTATGTTTAATATTTTTAACTCTAATTTTGGAAGAATGCCTCCAAATTGTTAAAAATGCTTTATTTTGAATCTTCTCCAAATTCAACTAGGCATGTTTCCAATAATTTGGCGCAATTTTTTGAAAAATATATTTGTCTTTAACAGCAATTTAGAAAGTTTCAGTAATTGCTCAATGATGCCTGTGTGGACTTGCTATGCCAGGTACTTACTGCTCGTATAAAATAAGTATCTTTCTAAATTTAATTTATAAGAAATAAATAAAACCTTTTTAAAAATGAATCACTCTAAATAACATCACTCTAAATAACATTTTGAACAAATTAAATACCATTTTGGGTTGTTTGTTGAAACTGACTCTAATTTTCTTAGCTGATGATGCTTTAGAATAAACTACATCCCTATGTAATGCTACATATATTAAAGAAAGATCAAAACTTCATGTTTTATTAGCTTTTTCATGATTACCTTTTTATTGTATAAATCATTTATTTAAAAAAAACTTTATGAATTATAGATACGAAAATCAACATTAACCATAAAAGATGTTGTACCTGAAGATGCCGGTAATTACACGTGTATTGTAAGCAATGAACATGGTACTATTCAGTGGACATATAACCTAGAAATAGTTCGTAAGTAAACAATTTTTCTTGATTTTTATGACAATCTTTGGAACGTGTTAAAATTATTGGATTTAAACTTAATTTTTCAAGTTTTTCTTAGTTAACTACATTGGTCTCCAAAAAGCAAACAAACAAGAGATTTTTTGTTGTTTTATTTTTTTCAAAAAGTTTTTGAATGTGTTGGTTAAAATAATAGTAAAAAAGAATTAAACTGACAAAGCCTGAGACATGTTTATGAAGAAAGTAAAATTAAGAAAAGAAAAATTAGTTTAAAAACTTTTACGGTTAGCGAAGCTTTAGAATACATGTATGTATTTCCAGAGGTCCATAGCTTAAACAGTAAATAGTAGAAAATAGTTAAATATTAGTAATGTCATACCTTTAAATGTGTGCAAAAAGCCATAGCTGTAATATTTTATAGTTGATTTTGTAATTGCAGTATGTGGGTTCACATCCCAGTCCTTCCATACACATTGGGAAATATATTAATCCCCTTATTCCCTCCAGGCATTGGTTAAAGAGTGCTACTAGTGTTATTCAAACATATTGAAAGAAAGATATTTTTCAAAAACAATTATTCTGAATATATAAAAAGCTCATAATTTATGCCATTAAAAATAAAAATAATCTTTGTAAATAGTAGTTAACAGTATATGTAATAGATATCACAAAAAGGCATTAACAAGCCAAAAAATATGAAAGGTCAATTACTACTCCTTCATGCACCTTCTTTTGTCTTTACTTTTCTCAAAATACCTTAATGACAACTGACATGATAGACACAAATCACTTATTTTTGTTAGAAATATTTTGGCATTGCAAAATATGCTTGGATGGAGAAAATGTTTTTACATCAGAAAACTTTGAGATGTTTTGATGTTTCAAATAATTAAGTATATTTTTAAACAATGTTCCACCAAATAAAAACATTTTATTTGTGCATGCCTCTTAAAAAGAAAAGAAGTTTTTATTTTTAAATCAGTTGAGAAAATAAAGTGTAAGAATAAGTAATAATTTAAAACATTTCTCCTCAAACCTACTACATTTTTCTTGATGGAAGAAAATACTTTTGAAGACAAGTAACACCAACACAAGTAAATTTATTGTATTTCAACTAGATGATAAATATCTATATATGAAATTGTAAGTATGAAATGTAGTAATTTGAATATGTTTGGTTTTGTTCAAATTATAGAAGGTTTTACTTCAACAAAAGTATTTTCTTTTATTATATCCATTAGAAATCTAATATTTAAAATACATTTTAACATCGATCCCTTCATCAACTATTGCAATGGCGACCCTTGTCAAAAACACAATTGCAACTTATTTACCATGACAAGAACCAGCATCAAAAAAGTTTTATAGTCACAAAGAAATTTAAAATAATAAAAAATGATAATAAACACAAATGTATTCAAAAGTAATTTTTTAATCTCTTATTGTTACCATTTATAAAAATGTATCTATATGAAATCACAGATAATTACAAAAAAACATTCTTAAGTTATAGGAAACATAAATAAAAATTGTCATTTTTGATGACTTGTGTGTGTTAGGCCGGTAATTATTTATTAATGACCATACTGATTGATCTTAATTTCAGAACGAGTCCCATATGCACCTATTATTGCTGGGCCAAAGAACCAGACCGTTGAAATTGGAGAGACTGCTAAATTTAAATGTAAGGTGGTCGTAAGTGACTTACAACCACATTTACAATGGTTGAAGCATTTTTCCGTGAATGGCTCTTACCTTAAACCATCAGGAGAGCCATATGTACGTGTGATTAAGGTAAATCTATATTTTTGTTTTTCCTTTTCCCTTTCTAATTCTATCAGTTGGACTTTTTTTTAAATTGACTATTTATCGGAAAAACAAAAGATTTTTCCAAGGTTTTATAAAAATCAATATGGTTGTAATAATTCTCTATTTATAATATTACTATATGTAATTTTAATTTCCTATAAAGTTAAGATAGATATCCACAAAAATTGAAGACATAGATATCCACAAAAATTGAAGACATATTTTTGTATAAATCTATCATTTGAATCTAGAAATAAGAATCAATAAGTCAGAAAATGAAGAAAATCCAACAGATAAACTATTTCTTCTTGACTGAAGATATATTTTTTTAATCTGATTTTTATTGAAGGCCATTGTTCATTGTTGAGGATAAGTGTGGTTAATGTCTTGTAAATGTTTTTATATTTTAAAGCTTAGTTCTGGTATAATAGTTTTTTGTTTTTAGCCATGAAATATATTTTAATCTTTCGAATTGTGAAATGAATTTATTTATTTTTTTTATTTTTTTTATTGAGAATCTTTATTAGATTGGTTTCTGTTAACCTAAATAATTATTTTTATAAAGAACTAATATCCAGATCTATGCTTTAAATTTGACTAAGACATTGAAAACTATTTGGTGCATCATTTACATATTCGATTTGAGTATAGAATTATAATTGATGTGGGGATTTTTCATAAATGTGTATTCAGCATACATATTTTTTTCTCCCATTTTTCCTTTTATTTTTTCCAATAGTCCCACTGTTTGATTTCAATAAACTTTTTTTTATCCCCTTTAAGTTATCCATCTTTAATTTGCTACGATAAGTTACATGGTCATGCATTTTCTGCTGTAAGAAAAGGCTTTTGCAAAAATAAAAATCCTAAAAAATAATTAAGTGCTAATTAAATCAATGAAATATGCTTTTACTACTTCACTAATCAGTTATTTTTTATTAAAAGAAATATAATAATAATCAACTACCATATACAACTTTGCTCTCTTTTCAAGTAGTGTGTTAATATAACTGTTTTTGTACCTTACTTGAAAATTAGTGATAAAAACCAGATATTTTGTTATAAAAAAAATATTTTCTACAAATTATTTCTTAAAAGCAATGTAGATAATATAAACAAAAAATATGTATTCTTTCATTAATGAAAATGATTTTTTTAAAATTAGTTTTATTGATGTTTCTTTTTTTTAATTGCAAAAAATAAGCAATAAGTAATACAAATGTTATATGAAACAAAAAAATTCATTCATTTCTTTTTGTTGTACTTTTGCAGAAGTATAAGGTATGGTATTTTTACCCTCTTTATTTTAAAAACAAAACAAAAAAATAATACATTCTCAATACATACTTGAATTTTTTTTCTTTACTCTCTTTCTCTATCTCTCTCTAATGTTTCCAGTGCATATTTTGTTGGTTATCTGTTTGCATTGTGTGTGTTTGTTTAAACAGAAAAGAAAAATTAAATAAAAATAAAAGAATTTTAAAAAAAATCACATTCTACGAACTCAAAGGTTGAATATCTACCAGAACCACATCAGACCTCCATGCTATCAACTTTAATCTATCTTTTTTACTGAACCTAATTTTTTTTCTCTTCACTTTTTCACAGATATTCCTCATCTTTACCATGTCTTTCTCTGTACACAACTCAAGTTTCAATTTGTTATTTTGCCTGTCTTAATCATTTTACCATCTTTTACTTTTTATAAATCAATAATAGATTTTTATTGAATATATGTTGTGTTAACAAAATCTGTTATTCAATTAAATTCATTACCTTGAAATACATCATATTTTTATTTCAAAATCAACAAATTTTTAATGTTGGCAATTTAAGAAATATGGCATTTCATTGAATGATTGTAGCATATACAATTTTATAAAATCAAACCTTTTAGATAACATAAATTTATGAAATAATTTCTAAAACTCTGAAATGCAATCATATTTTGAAATACTTATTAAAATATCCTTTTTTCATTTTGAATATTATTTTTCAAAAATTTGAAGACAATTCATAAATATCTAAAGAAAGTCAAATCTTGATATTATAACAAAGAATTATTGCTCAATTATTTACAATTTCTGTATGTTTTCTTTAATCAAATTTTAATCAATGTCCAGGTTGTCTAACTATTATATTGAACCTGGGTTTAAGGCTATTCAATTTGTTTTAAAAATCCCAAAACCAAATGTATTTGCATTGAACAGATTAATACTGGCAAAATCCACCCATACATACATCTTCCTATGTGTGTAATGTGCTTTTTCTGTTTCATAAGACATAAGAAAACTTTTTCACTAGCTGTTGTTCCTTCCTGTTTTGAAATCTTGTTAGTGTCTGTTTCTGAAACATCTTTTTACAATCAGTTATTGCATTTATTTATCAATACAAAATCTTCATAAACTCTTGAAAATCTTTTTATTTTTATTTGGCAATATTCCAATTTACACACTGCATTTTTAGCCAAAGTTTTTAGTCTTCTGTTTGTTTGTTTTTTTGTTCTTTTTTTTTAATATAAAGATACTTTACGGATTCCTTGTATAGCTATCCAACATATTTATTGCAAGAATCTATGCTAAATAAAACTGAATTTTACATTTTGAATAGCTTTTGAAATAAATTATTTATTTCAACATTAGAAAAAATGAATAAGCTTTAGGAACTTTTTTTTTTTTAAAGAAACTTATCCTCTTTATTATTTCTATTCAGTGTAATGCTAGATGATATTATCAGGGTTCTTTTCAGTAACCTTGTCTAGTGTTATGCATTGGTTCAATCATCCAAAATAAGCAATAATTAAAGAATTAAGAAAGTTGTTTTCTCTCTAATTCAATTGTCATATTCGCTAAAACTTGAAGGTTTTAACATAAAATTCTGCTTGTTTGTCTTTATTGAAATTCAAATTTCTTTTATTAGTATTAAAATACCAATAATAATGTTATTTGATATATGATTCTGGGGTGTATTTAAATTATTGATTTTTTTTTTTTTTGTGGATGTTTATTTTTTATTTATTTCTCATTCTCTTATTGAAATTTTTAAGATACTTGAATTGATTTTCATTACTAAAGAAACCAAAAATATTTGATTCCAATTTTCTGTAATCAATCCCAAGATTTTAATCACTGCTCTTAGTCAATATGCTATATGCCTTATTGTTTTTCATTTGATTCGTTGTTTTTTTGGTTTTTATTATTGATAACCTTTTTTATTTATTCATCACTCATATTAAGGTTTGAATTTTGGTCTCTTTTTTTTTTTAGTTCTTGTGGTGTCTGCTTGATTGTTTGTCCCTTCTATTTTTTTTTTTCTTTTTTCCAAAAATTTCCCAAGTTGAAGTTAATTGAAAGGCTTCTAAATTTTGACGCATTTAAATTAAATCTATCACCTAAAACAAATTTACTTATTTAGGTTTATATTTTGAATAGTGCATTTTAAAATTGTATTGTTACCTTTAAATAACTCATGAAGGTTGATGGGTAAAAAAAAAAAGTTCTATTGTTAAATATTTTTATTGTATCACTTAAGCTTTTGTATTCATTTTTAATACATTCTCAGGCTAAACTCCTCAAACATTTGATTACCATTGTAGAAATATCTATAATAGAAATTAGCAACATTCATAAATAAACAAGATTCAGAATCCTGAAAATGAATCTATGAATTATTTGTATTATCAAGTATAAAATCCATTTTCATTTATAAACTGTATTTTACCAATTAAATATTGCAAGTATTAATATTTCAAACTAAAAATTGGATTCAAAATCATATACAAGGCAATACCTTTCTTGGCTAGTCAAAACTCAGTTTGGAGTATTGGTTTTTGTAAGCTCTAAAAGACACTCACAATTCTGAATAAAGTAAGAGCAAACCAAATTGTTGGTTCTTTTTAAGAAATTTGCTTTTAAAGGGATAATTTAGTAATTCCAAATAATGTAACTAATTATTTTGTGCTATAAGACAGTCCATAACTTATCCTTCTCTAATTTTCTAGTGTGTTTGACATCCCAGATGCTCATTATTCCAGTGGAAACCAAATTTTTTAGTTTTTAAAACATTGTTTGGTTTATTCTTATTAAGATCTGCAGTTGAACTTAACATTTCTCTTTCCTTCTCCTTTGTGTCTTGTACGTCTGATATTTCTACATTCATTCTGATTCTCTTCTTTTTCCTGACAAAAAGGTCTATCTTCAAAATCTATTTCTTCTTCTGAATGTGTGGTCTGGATTCTGTTCTGGTGCCAAGTACATGAAGAATGGCCAATAGTAACAATTAATGAAACTTTGATCCAGAGTCTGCATGCAACTAGTTCCACCAAAAAAAGCTTTATAAAATAAATACTTAAAAGTAAAACTATATATAATTTTTTCATGATTTTATTATTAGATTTGAATAAAAAAGATTTTTAGTGTTTTGTTTTTCTTAATTAATGTTATCAAATTCTTTAGAAAATTTTTCTCATTAATCTTTATTTTACAATGTTATCATTTTTGGGTGGTAATTTAAATACTTTTAGAAATAATTTAATCTATCTATATTATGAATATATAGGTATATATATATATACATACATACACACACACAAACCCATTTCCATTGCTAATTTATATCTGCAAAAATAATTACCGCAAAAACACATAATTACTGATTCACTTTTATTGAATACCTAACAAGTCATCCATAGTTTCTTTACTAATCATAAAGAAACTTTATGGACACCCCTAGTTTGTGTGCGTAATGTTATAAAACTGTTGCTGTGTTTTTTAAGATAATCAATAACAGTGATTGAGCAAATAGATTTTAATATAGAAATATTTTTAAAAATTATTCTAGTTTTCATATGGCTTCTCGTTGGAAAAGTTTAAACCTCCCTGATGTACAGTTTTTAAAATAATTATCTGACAACTATTTGGTAAAATTCCTTATTTATGGTATTCCATGGTGCTACCACCAATATTTAGAAAGGTCTGAAAGCTGTCATCAATTTGTCAACAATTTTATAAAGTGCAGAATGTAAAAAACGTATTTGAAAATATTGCTACTAACAAAATACTAGCCTTCTTCTGGAAGATTGGCTTATTTAACAAAATTTAAATTATTATATATTTTGAACATCAACATATAAACCTTAACATTTATCTGTTTTTAACACACATATATACAACCACATTTTTATACAATGGATGCAAACCTAATATCTAATTTATGTTTTCCATTTACACATCTACATAGACTCCAAACACACATATATACTTTTATATAAACAAAGCTTTGTTTAATTTACATTCTTCATATAAACATATCTACATAAACGGTTTACCGACTTATCATCCCCCGACCGATCATCACCCGACCAATCATCACGCTCTACTCATCACGCGTCTTATCAT
>JAYKTE010430553.1:0-10419 GCA_036873565.1 Xipholeptos notoides
GCGAGCTCGAATCCTAGTCGTTCCGTTTTAGATGACCTAAAAACAGTTGAAATGCTTAAAAAATAAAGTATATTGTTCTATTTTCTCTTCTATTAAACCATTCATTTTTCAAATGATTTGACTTTGCTCCGTTAATTAAAAAAAAGAAATAAAAGTTGAAAAGACATTTTTTCACTCAGTATTTGAATGATTGTTAGTGAAATAAACAGTCCCCAAAAGATAAGTGTTTTATTATTTTTATTTGCCACTTGAATATATCACTCGCAAATACGAGTGATTCACTCGCAATGTAGAGCCTTGATTACCCATAATAAAGAAATCTAGATGAGAATGTTTGTTAATATAGTTAATAAGCATGAGTAGAATAGATAGTATCATGATATTAGGACATTAAATAGAATTATATTTACACATAGAATATACGAGAAAGACATAAACATATAAAAAAAGACCCATGAAAACCTACCAGAGGAACAAAAAACTTACGTGAAAATGGAGAATATAAACACACATTAAAACAAGTGAGCAGCTAACTGAAAAAGAAACTCTTGATGACAAAAATATAAACAAATCTTCCGTCAAAAGAAGAAAAATAAAAATAACACTAAATTTCAAAAAAAGATAGATGAAAAAAAATAAATCTAAAAACAATATGAGTCAATTTAGGACACCTGAGGAAGGGCGAACAATGATTTGGTTGAAACGTTGTGAGAGAGAGAGAGAATATTATAGATGAGGGAAAAAAAATGGTCTGACTAGTAATTTTAAAATTCATCATACCTCATCTCAAGGATTGGCAGCGAGATTTGAGCAGTGGGAAAGCTTGGTCTTTGGATACTTAGTACACAAGTTCAAATCCCAATGAAAACCATTGCATTCACTTTCAGCTCTATTGGGCAGATGAGGCTCGTTAACTCTGGAGAGTAGCTCATCTAGGTGAAGGGTAACACTAATTGCAAAAGCCCAGGGATGAGCACATAAAAAATGGCCTTGTGCCGAACTTGGGTTGGTGCTCGACAAAGTAAATATCATACCTCCTTCGAAAAAATAATGATAAAATTTTGTTACTCTATTTTCACTTAGATTGAGTTCATGTCTAAGAACTTTACCCTTGTATAAGTAACAATTCTAAATCTTCAAGGTTATATAGTCTTCTGTTTGTTGACATTAATCATAGTTATTGAATTTTTCTTTTCTTTTCTTATTCACTTTTAATGATTCTTTTTATTTTCTTTAGACATTGATGTTGCCAATATACGTATTCCTGGGGTTTTACAAAGATTTTCCATCACATATTTTATTGTTAGTGTAACACACATGATTTCTGCCAAACCAGCAGATCCACATCAGGTAAACAAAACAACATTTTTTGTTTTCTTATTTTCCAATAACTTAAAACTTCTATCTTTTTGTGAATTACATTTCGGCTAATGTGCTGTGTGGATTTCTTCAGGATATTCTTGAACTCAGGAACCTTTATCTCAAATTTAGGAACTTTCTTTCAGGTCTGAAAACTTAATCACTTTATTTAATCCACAGAGATAGACTAGCTGTCCACCAGCCCTATGTGTCATGGAGTATTATGTTAATCAATGTTTGATGTTTTTTTAGCTGTTTACACCTTCTATAAACTAACTACTGGGACCGCTACACTACGTGCCAGAATTATATGAAATTCGATTTTTTTTGTTCTAACTCAGATAGTTTTTAATAAAAACTAGCAGAACCTGTGGAAATTCCACAGTAGTTAAAATAGTAGGAAGTAAATTTAACATTCTTAGATTTAAACAAATCTTATCCTGAGAAATAGCTCAAAACTACAAATTAATTGCTTGGAAATTTTTTTAATTTCCATCATTATTTAAAAAAAAAATCTTACTGCTTCCTCTCAGCAGGACTCTTTTTCTTTAATTATAAAATAAAATAGCCAATTTGAAAACATAAACTGTTCTGAAAATTTATGTAAAGAGATTGTTTTTCATGATTTTCAAAAGTTAAAGGGAGGTAAGGTCGTTGTTTTTAATATAAGTGGGACGCACAAACGAATGAACGAACATACATGCTATCCTATTAATATATTTATAATTACTTATTCATAATACTTATTTAGTCAATAAGATTAATTTGGGTTTTATCAGAAGCACAATATGTTTGACACTTCGACTCAAGATGATTTTTATTTCATTTCTCCTGTGTCTTAAAGGTGTGCCTATGTATAATAATTAGGGCTGTGACATTATGCTTTTATTCAAGAAATTTTTGTCACAGACTTGACTATTTTGCAATTTTACCATTTCTTTTAATTTTGCATTTAGTAGTAACAACTATAGAATTAAAAGAAATGGTAAAATTGCAAAATAGTCAAGTACCCAGTAGGGCTGTGACAAGAATATTCTTTAATAAAAGCATATTATCACAGCTCTAATAATAATTCATTCCAGTTTGTATGGTGGACACCAATTCAAGAGATTGTCATCTATTGGCCAGATTGGGTTGTGAGTGCAATCTTGTTGATCGTCTACATTGCTGTAACATTTGGTGCAAATGTTCCCGGTTGTGGCATGTAAGTAAATTAGAAATTAAAATTTATTCTCAATATTCAAGTTTAGTTTTATTTTTTTCATTTTAGAAATTAATAAAAACCATTATCAGGACACATAGTTGGTAATTCCACAAAAATTGGTAACATAGTTCGGTAGAGACTGTTCCTCTAAGACTGAATTTATAATTAAATATTTACTTTTGATAAGCACTCTGTACATAGTTGATTTATGTGTATATATTTAAATGGAATTTAAATTCTGACAGTATTATAAATGAATTCACCGTATTTATTTTTGAATTACTATCAATATATAATTTGGAAATTTGCATTTTCATTCTTATTAGAAATCATCAGTGTAACTCATCCAACTTGAACCCGTAAACTCAATGGTCGGAGATTATTATAGTTGCGTTCATAGGCTCATGATTAGAGATGTCGTCTCCGACCATTGGGTTCAAGTTGGATGAGTTACACTGATAAATACGGTGAATTCATTTATAATAGGTGATTTATGTAACATTTCTTGTAATTTCCTTATTCTACAAGCTGTGCATCCATATTCCTTATGGTAAATGAGTAAATATTCTTTATGGTAATGAGCACATAAAAATAGCCTTGTGCCTAACTTGGGTTGGTGCTTGACCAAGTATATATCATATTCCTTATGGTAAAGCATTTATTTATTTTCTGATATATCATTGGGGTTTTCTGAGAAAAATATAGAAATTATTTGAATAATGTGGGCCCTGAATAATGACTGGCTCAACTTGATTAGGTTTTGAGCGTGAAAAATAGCTGAAAAGGGTCCATACTTGAAAAATTGGATCATTGTGGGCATCAGCTGTATGAAGGCTACATAGGTCATTGGAGTGTCAATATAACCTCAGTTTACTAAAAAAAAATTTGGCTTTCAAAAAATTACGACAGTTTTCTTAGAAGAAAAAAAATCTTGAAATTACGAAAAATACAGATCAAAACGAGCACAAAAAGAGCATTAAAGCAACCCCTGATCAAAGTCAGTCAATACTTCTAGTTTTAATATAAATGGAACCATAACACCTTCAGACAATAAATTAGGTATAGACATTTATCTAACTGAAATCCTTAGCATTTATAGATTAAATAAACAAATACATATGTAAAGAGAACCTCTATTTTATTTAATTGTGAACTGTTTTCATTTTGCACCCTCAGTAAAATCCTTACTTTCCTTAAAATCAGCTTAAACTTCAATTGCTTTCATGTCAGTAAATCTTTAAAGAAAATAAGTTCACTATACAAGGAGTTCATTATTTGAGCATCCAGCCTTCTCAGAGTTCAGTCCAGCATTAAATGACCTATAATGCTTGATATTGTATTTTCTTGGTTGAGCACCAACCCAAGTTAGGCACAAAGCCATTTGTATCTGCTCCTTATAACCCTGGGCTTTTTGTGATCAGTGCTGCCCTTCACCTCCATGAATTACTCTCTTAAGTTAACGAGCCTCATCTCCCAAGACAGGTAAAAGTGGTTTTTGACACAGGTTTGAACTCATGTAATATGATTCCAGAGACCAAGCTTTTTCCACTGATCCAACCTCGCTGCCTAATAATGCTTGATATGCCACAAAACAAATCAATCAGAGTTCAGTATTAATATGATATCTACTATTTTGCAGTTCTACTGTAATTTTAACATCTTTTTACTGATTTTCTATACTTCATTGTAATATGCCTCTAAATTCTTTCATAGATACAATGCCTGAAACAAATAACTAAACCTTATTTGATAGATATTTATATTCCATCCTGTGTTCTTTTGACTTCATGTGAAAAGTTTAATAGAATTTCTCTTCTGATTCTCATTGTACATTCATAGTATTTGAATCCAACTTATTTCTGTTTTGCAGTGGTTACATTGGTCCAGCGGGATTAAGCAATCATTCCTATTTATACAACACAACGTGTGTTGGAGGAGTTGCAAGTTATATAGATCGAGCAGTTTTTTCAAATTCTCACCTTTACCAAAGAGGCACATTTAAGGTATTTTCTTAACTTTTCATTATTTTTCTTTTTTCACAAAATGTTCAATACTGCCATTAGTAACTATCACTCTTCAACAATGGATCTTTCCTATGTTTCTGTATAAATTCCTTTATATTCAATATATATATTGTATTCTCTAAATACCTTTACACCGAGTCCTGGGAGACATTTGCCACTGACTGCCCCTCTTAGGGCTCGCACAGCCGAAGAAAATATTTTTCACTGCTTTATTATTCTTTTATTTCTTTTTTAATCAACAGAGCAAAGTCAAATTATTTAAATAATGAAAAGTTTAATAGAATAGAAAATAGAACAATGTAATTTATTCTTGAAACTATGCTGTTTAAAACAAATTTTTATGCAGTAGTTCAAAATTAAATGGATTATACTTTCTTAAACTGTAACTAAGTTTTGAATTATTGGTTTATTTATAAGATTTGAGTGAAATAACATTTTGTTGATTTGGCTAGTAACTTTTCTATTTGGCTAGTATGTTGGTAAAACTATTTTTAATTTATTGTTTTGATACTTGCTTCATATTCACTTTTCTTGTTTTTTACTTAGAAGATCTATCATTCAGAAGGATTCCATGATCCAGAAGGACTTCTTGGTTCTCTCACTTCCTGTGTTATATGCAGTCTTGGATTACAGGTAATCTATGATGCTTTAATGCTGCAAATGTATTTATAAATACTTTTAAAAAGGATCAATACAGTGGAACCTCGGGTTCCAAATGTCCCTGGTCTCGTACAACTCTGATTCAAACCAAAAACTTGAGAAATTTTTTTATCAGTTTTGGAACGAAATTCGAATACACGATGAGAAAAAAACGAGCAGATGCGAGAATTGACAGAGTTGATGTTTATTTATTTGATCATAATATATACTGAGATTATAGACATGTTTCATGATAATAAGGGTTAGGAATGGAGTTTTGGACTGGTTTGGAATGGATTAAAACTGTTTCCATTATTCCTTATTTCATGATAATAAGGGTTAGGAATGGAGCTTTGGACTGGCTTGGAACTGATTAAAACTTTGCATTATTTCTTGTTTCATGATAATAAGGGTTAGGAATGGAGCTTTGGACTGGCTTGGAATGGATTAAAACTGTTTCCATTATTCCTTGCAGGTTAAATGGATTCAGATTTTTTAACTCTGTTTCTGAACGGTTTAAGTTCGAGAACCAAGGTACCACTGTATTTGCTTTCAAGTAACTTAAATAGAAATTCCCATCATATGTGCTTTTTAAAACATCTGTTCACTCAGAAATAAATAATCAAGACAGAAATATATCTATTTCTACAGAATATTAGATATTTAGTTTATTTTCTTTCCTAATTTGTTATAAATAAATAAATTTAGTATATTTAGGCAGAATATCATTATTCAGACAAGTTTCATTAAAAAGAATTTTAATTTTCTTTTTTAATATTTTTAATTCAATTTTTTCTTGTTTTCTAACAAGATACTCAACCCAGCTATTTAATTTCTTGTTAGAAAACAAGAAAACATTTAATTAAAAATATTAAAAAGAAAAATTAAAATTATTTTTAATGAAACTTGTCTGAATAAATAAATAAGTATATTTATGTGTTATCATGACAAAAAGTAGTTTTTTTTTGTTAAATATGTATTTTTTTGTTGTTTATTTTTCTTGTTAACCACCACCTTCTTCATCACTTTTTATTTAGTAGTGTGACGTTTTTTCCAGTTAATGAGCCTAATTAAGTTCAGCATAATTTTTGCATCTTTTATTAAAGAACAATCTCTTCTCTGGTATGTTATGTCATTTGGCGACTTCCATTTTATAGTAAATTTACAAAATGGAGTTATGTTTGTCAGTTTGTATTGAACATATTTTGTTTTAATGCGGCTATTTATTGTTAAAATAATGTATGAATGTATGTATGTAGATTTATGTAATGTAACAAAAATACATTTTTGAAAAAACAACATGGTTATAGTTTGGGCCGACACTATAGCATTTCAGTTAATTTTGTTTTAATTAACGTCTCTATTTCGCGTGGAAAAAATAAAGGTCAGATACTTTTTAGACAGGGTGATGTGTGTGTGTGTGTGTGTGTGTGTGTATGTATGTATGTGTGTGTGTGTGTATGTATATATATTTTGTATATTTAGGCAGAATATCATTATTCCGACAAGTTTCATCAAAAAGAATTTTAATTTTCCTTTTTAATATTTCTTTAATATTTTCTAACAAAACCCAGCTACTAAGTATCTTGTTAGAAAACAAGAAAAGATCAAATTAAAAATATCAGAAATGAAAATTAGAATTCTTTTTAATGAAACTTGTCTGAATATATTTGTGCAGGTTTTCTAGATATCAGTTATATAGAGAATTTTTTTTTTTTTTCAGGCTGGAAAGATTTTCCTTATGTATCGGCCTCCATTTCAAAGACTGAAGCGTTTTTTAATCTGGGCTCTTCTTTTGGTAAGCAAATGCAAGCTATTCACATCATAGTTGTAGATTGGAAGGTTATGGAGCAAATAGCTAAAAATCCTGATTTGATCAGTATTACTTCTCTTTGGATAATATTGGGCTGGCAACTAAGTTCTTGCCGTTTTTTAAAACTCTTCTCTCACTTCACCTCTCTCTCTCTCTTTTTCTCACATGCACTCTCTATAATTCTGTATTGCACACACATCTTTCCTTTTTTTCTCACTCTCTTACTCTCTCTCACTCTCACACACACACTCTCCCTTGCATCCTCTTTCTATCTTAATTTATCTCTTTTTCTCTTTAAATAGAAACTAACAGTAATAGATTCAAACAAAACAGCAGGAACTTAGTTGCCAACCTAATAGTTAATTTATCTCTTTTTCTCTTTAAATAAAAACTAACAGTAATAGATTCAAACAAAATGACAGGAACTTAGTTGCCAACCTAATAGAAAGAAAACTGACTTACTATTAGGAAGATCACTTTTTTTCTCTTTCCCTGAGTTTACATCTGTCATTGATGTTACTAGACCTAATTAAAAAAAAAAAAAGTCTGACATATTTGCTGAGAAAAAAACCATGATCTTTCTTGGGTCACTAATATTTAAATTATTTAAGTGACCATTCCTCATATGTCTGATACATTCGAAAGGAAAAAAAAAATTAACCGATTAAGGGATTTTTACGAAAGATTGCTAATTTTGCTCATTTGAGGGCGAGGAATAAATATAGTCTTTGAAGACAAACCAAAGAATTTTTCTTTTAAAATGTAGCTTGGGTTAGTAATGATCTTTGAAGTGAATGATAAGATAAGAAAGAGTTGCCTTTTATAAAGGTAACTCTTTCTTATCTTATCATTCACTTCAATTTTATCAACTATAAAATACACGACTGCATTTCATAATACAGAATAGAGAAGAATGAAAATATAGAACGCTTACATAGGACGCTTACATAGAATATCAAAATTTCAAATCCAAGGGAGATAACTTATTAATACAGTTTAAAATCATAACAATCTTTATTGGTGGACTGTTATCCTCATCTATATAAGTGTTCTTACACTACATTTCAGCCAACTTGTCCTCTGGCCTTCATCAGGTGGTTAACAATGAACTCTGAGTCTTGTAACCACATCCCCATTAATTACTGCTGTCCATAGTTGTTGTCTATCTCCCCACGTTTTGACCAATTAAACCTCTGGTCAACTTGAGTAGGAATCGAAACCTCTATCTTCTGCCAATGCTCACCTGGAACCGTAGAGACTCAACACCTCGATTCGCTGTGCCACCGGCCCCGAGGGCTAGAGGAAGAGTTTGTCGAAATTTAGTGTAATAACACCTATAAAATGATGAGGACAACAGTCCGATAATAAAGATCATTACTGAGTTATGAAGCCTCATCTCAATAAAAATTCCTAAATAAATATAAGTAGCTTGATTAGTTTAGACATTTAAAAACATTATGACCTTGTTTTTTTTTTTCTATAACAAAAAAAAACAAAGAGAAAAAAAATCTTGTAAACAAGGAAATTTATTTGACAGATTTATGCTTTTTGGAATGATTCTGACCAAAAGAAAGAAAAATCCAATTACTATTTTTAAAAAAAACAGCATTCTTATATTTTAAACTAATTCTCTTTTACTAGCAGAACCTGTGGAAATTCCACAGTAGTTGAAATATCAGAAAGTAAATTTAACATCCTAAAATTTAAACAAATCCTGAGGAATAGTTCAAAACTGCAAATTAATTGCTTAGAAATTTTTATTAGAGTTTTGATTAAAAAAACATTATTATATGGTAAAAATAATGATCATATAAGCAAACAATTAAAAAAACCAGTGGTATATATTTCAAATCAAAAACCACCCATAACTTGAACTGAACTGCTTTTAATAATTTTAAAAGATAAAATGTGACTAAAAAGGGAGATAAGAATGTTGCTTTTAATGTAAGCGGGACACACAAAATAACAGACACGCTATCGTATTAATATATATAGATGTCCAAAACAGACTGCATCCATATTTCTTTAATCAAGCTTAATTTTTCTTAATGCCAAAGGATTCTAAAAAATAGACATATATTTTATTATTGATATTGTCATTAATGAACAAATAAAATGATTCTTTATGTTTATTAATTTGTTTTAATTTTGTTACATATATCTCTTGTAGGGATCAACTGCTTTACTCTTGACTAAGGCATCCAAAGAAGATGGTTGGATCCCCATTAATAAGAATCTTTGGTTAGTATTTGTATTCTCATACAACTCTTATTACTCTGTCTTTAAACATGCTAATCTTAACTAGCAGAATTCATGCATATTCCATCGTAGTTGAACATTTTTAGAACATACAATAAAATTAAACATATAAAATGATTTCCACAAAGAGAGAGTGAATAATAAAGGGAAGTAAAGTAAAGGAAGTTTTTTGGAAATTTAAAAACTTACAGTATCGTCTTAACAACATGACTTTTTCTTTAATTATAAAATAAAAAAGACAACTTAAAACCATAAACAGCCATTTCTTTAAAAATTTTGCGCAGAAAAATGGTTTAAATGATTTTCACCTGAAAAGGGCAGTAGTTACCAAGGTTCTGAGAATTCAACACTCTACCCGGTCATGGTTAACATGATTAGACATGAAAGTTACATGAAAGCTCCAAATTAGAAGTATATATTCTTTTATTATAAATTTGAGTTAAAATTGAGGCAATATAGAAAATATCTATATATAAGATAAAATAACTAATTCTTTTTATCTGCTAAGAACCGGAGTAAAAAAGAAAACTGCTAATCATGCTGTATGGAGATAGTCTATCTTCTTAGTTACATACGGTAAATTGCTACTGCAGTTCAATAAAAGCATTTAGATTTTTTTTAAATACTTCTGGGAAATGTTGGGTAAAGTAGAAGGATGATAGATATTTTTTCAATTTTAAACTTAAAACAATTTTCTATCTAAAATTTATGTAACACTTTGATGATTAACAATTTTTACTTCAGATAAAGAAATATAATTTGATTTAATTTCATATTGCAAAGGAAATAAAAATGTTTGCATTAAATCTAAAAATTTGTTATTTCTGTTTAGGATTTTTTGTCGAAGAAATGTTTTAAAATGTTTCAGTATTATATTTTGATTGTAATTTTTCAGGTCTGTGTCTTACATCTTTGCCACTGGAAGTCTTGCCTACTTAATGCTCTCATTATGCTATTTGACTATTGATGTTTGGAAAGTTTGGTCTGGAAGTCCCTTTTATTGGGCTGGTAAATATCCTTTTGGCCCTTCTCTCTGTCTATTTTTTTTTTTGTTTTGTTTTTTGTTTTGTTTTTTCTTTGTTTCTTTTATTTCTTTTTTCTTTTCTTTTGGTTTTTCTTTT
>JAYKTE010430664.1:0-10419 GCA_036873565.1 Xipholeptos notoides
TCACCACTATAAACAAATCTCTGTGCAGGCCGTCTGACGACCTTACATGGGTTGATGACACCTTCCATCATCTCTCGTGACGGACGGATGCCATCATCATTAGTGACCATCTATTGAGATGCTAGAATTGGCATTTTTTGTTATTTAAACTTTTCAATTTTTAAACAGTCAGATAATTTTTTGCTTGAATGATAAAAACAATTCATTAAACTAGGGAGACAAAAATTCTGAAGTCTGTTTTTCAATGCAGCCAATACCTTTTAAAAATTATCAAAGTTCATCCAGTCACTATTAAATGTTTAGCCATTATTTATTAAATAATGAACTGTATAATGACTGATGCAGTCTTTCTTAAAATTCATTAGAAAATGAAAATTTTGAAATGTAAGCCCCTGCTTATTTTTTTTCTTAACTGACCAAAATAAATAATATTTATATATTTTTTAAGATAGAGGAATAAAGGTTTGAAAAACAGATAAAGATAAATTTTTCATAATTGGTCTTTGAAATAGATAAGAATGAAAATCCATAATTTGATTTTTGTTTTTGTTTTAAGTATTTAGAGGTTTTGGTAGAGTGAAATTATTAATAACATTAATTTATGTTTCATATTAACATTGAAAAAAACTTTTTTTATTTAAAAATTGGAGCTTGAATTTTGAAATAAAATTCAGTTTTTTTTATCCATGCCCAGTTATATTGTATTTAATCATTTTTTGCTACTCTAAAACATATTTTAAAAATGCGTTTCATGACATATTTTTTTAATAAATTTTATTTTATTACAGCTTTTATGCTGACGATTTCCAAAATTATTCGTTGAATTTGATCACTTATTTATTTCATGTCAATAACAATTTTTGAATAGATATCTTTTTTTTTGTAATCAAATTGTAAGAACAGTAGTTACACTATCTAACCCATAGTTAATGGGTTTTAACATCTATTCAAGAATAACAACTAACCCAGATGGGTTCAAAAGTACTTGTGATTGCAACCATTTCATGAAAAAATTAACCTGATTTAACGACTCTCCTCAAGAAATTATAAACAATAAAATTTGTAGTGTCCATTCTTTTTAATTAAGTCTGCATCAATTGAAAAAAAAATTTGATTAAACATTTATAAATTTGTTTCAACTGATACATCTCTATATGGGCATCATCCTCAGACTATTTTACCCTGTTGTCTGGTTTTAAAATTATTACTGAAGTTGTAAGTAAGACCATAGAATTAGAAATAGATATTTATGCCATCACTTCAAATTTTTTGCATGAGGCCATGATGAGAATAATTTTTTTTTAAATGGATGTTAAAGAAGATAATTCAAAAATTTTAATTTCAAATATTTCTTTTATCTCTTACTATTCCATAACCAAACTATCATTTTTAATCAATGTTATTTGATTTCCAATTTATCGAAATTTGTAGTTTTCATTTGCACTATATTTTTTGAGATGTGATCATATTGTAATATTTTGTGATTGAAAATTTATCAGTGACACTCAAGTTTAGAGTTGAGTATAGCTAAATATCACTTCGTTTTCTGATAAGGATATCCTTAGACTATCTTGTGTCATTGACACTTGAATTTACTCTGGCATATAAGCCAAATGTAACAAAATTAATCTCATGGATGTCTGAAATTTTTAGGTGAAGCTTTATAATTAGTATAATTTAGGTTTTTGTTCTATTTATAATTATATACACATTTCTTTATTTTTCTAAATTTCATAACCCTTTGGGCACATTTGATTATTAATATTATTTAGACTTTCCTTCATTATTACATACAAAGCATATGGCTCTGATAGTGAAAGTGTTGTTTTAAATAAGTTCTAGATGAATATCAACAGGATGTTACATGGTCAGTTCTCTCTGCAGGCAAAAGTAACCTGAAATACTTAATATAGATTAACATCAATTCTCTATTGTACGTTATGGAAGGAGAACAATCTACCCTTGTGTGTTAAATAAAGAGTTTTGGTGTGTTATACCATGAAATTGACAAGTGATATTTGAAAAAATTCATGTTTACAAAAAAGTAATAAATAAAATTCTGGCTTCAATAATTTCAATTAAGGAACTTTGCATAATAATAGTAAACAGGCAAAGTCCGCTAATGTGTTAAATTATAATTTTTCTCATTTTATGGTCCTCGTCTTTTAGCTTTAAACTTTATTTCCTTTTTTTTCTTTCCTTATTTTTCACCAGATTATGTCGAAAAAAGGGCTGGTATTCTTCCCAAGTCATCCTATCACTTCCTGAAAATTTTCAAACGAAAGCTAATGTCGTGATGCATGTGTACAATGGACCAGCCAAGCCGAACATCATGTTCAAATGGGTAAAAGAGAAATTGAATCGCAAAATCCAACGTATCGCAGACTACAGTGAACTAAAAAAAGAATGGTTATCTTTCCATAACAAGTACGAAATACGAGTTGTTTTGTTTACAGAACTTACGTCAATTCCACTCATTTTTTCTGCTCTCAGTGTAAAGTTTCCTGGTCGTGTCCGCTTTGGAACCATGAATTCCAAGACCGATCCTGGCAAAGAAACGTTGGCCCGTTTAAATTTGAAATCTCCAGCTTATTTTGTGATAGCTCCTGGCAAGACCCTTGTTTATGGGTCACGTCCAGGAGAGCTTTTAACGTTTCGGTCTATGGAGAGTTTTTTGAAATCCCTCTATCCTGAAGTCAATGATTTTTTTATCCTTAGTCTCATCATTACAAACTTGATGGGGTGGTTTGAATTTTTCTTGTCCCAAGGAGGCTTATTCCGCAGGTTAGCCCGTCTCATCTGGTGCATTGTAAAATACAACATAGTGATCATTATCCTGTGGCAACCACTGCTTGCTCTGTTCCAGTTGTCCTATTTTGAAGTTCTGTTTGAATGGGGTCTTTTGGCTCTACACTTCCTCAGTGGTTCGTTCATTGGTTGCATTATGCGTAAAGATCTTATTTTCTACAGCAACAGCCACCTGTTGTTGTCAGGAACTTTCTTACTCTATTCCACACTGGTCGGTTACATTCAGTATAAACGCAAAGGTGGGATTATTGACGAAGATGAAATGGACTGGTTTAATTTCTCTCAATTACAATCTCTTAATCCATTGTTGAATCCATCTTTTCAAATTGTCCATCCAGGAGGTCTGTACGCTATGTACCTGTTGGAAGGTAGCGATACATACATTTTGGATAATAATGACTTCCTTGCTAATTTCCCAGATTTGGTCACTGAAATGCAAACGATTGTCTCCAGTGAATATATCAAACACCTTCCTCGATGGAAATATGGAATGCTGCAAGCTCCCGCTGACTCTTCTAATGGAACTTGTTGCCATGATTCTTCTTCAAGAAATAAAGTCAGTGAAATGGACCATTCTTTTCTATGTGGACCACCTGATTATAATGCTCCAGACAATCCTGTTATTCAAATGATGGATGGGAACTATCGTTGTGATTGTGTACAGAGAAACCCTTCCACATCTTCATCTTTATCCTCCACGTCTTCTCCAACTGATTCAGCACCTAGACAACATCCTTGTCCATATACTTCCACTTATACAGAACAGGAGTCCAAATGTTGTCGACACCAGAATAAATGCCCATCTCCGTTAAAACCCAACCAACCAGAAACTAATTTAAAAATTTCATCTACTTTGGAGAAAATAAATAATGATGATGACGACAATATGGCTTGTAAAAAAGTGAAGATGATGCCCGATGGTTTTTTGGAGGCCAGTCAATGTGTGATATGTCTTGAGAATTTTACAATTGGTACTAAGATCTGTGGCCTTCCTTGTTCACATAGTTTTCATGAACACTGTATACTACCATGGTTGTACAAAGTTAGTCATGCCTGTCCTATGTGCCGGTGGCTCTCCTACAAACCCAAAACCTTTAATCCAATTTTATCTTCTTCTCCTTTATCTTCATCTACAGACTAAGAAAAAAAATGAAAATATTTTTAATTAATTAAATTTTTCTTTTAATCTCTCTCCTCCCAGAAAAAACAAACCAACAAAAAAATAACATTTTAATTAGGTTTTTACTCTGCTTCAAGTGTCGGGTCCTGCTTTCAGAATTTTTTAGGGAATGAAAAAAGTTCCTGCAAATTTCTTTCAGAACTTCACTCCTTCCCCATCCACTCCTTTTCTGAATAACAGATTAGAATAAATTGCATCAAATTTAACTTCTCTTTCTTTCTTTATTTTAAATAGACAATTAAATCTTGATCAAGTTTATTGTTCAATTGAACTTAGCTTAAAAAAAAACATTTTAATTTTCTTCTAATGTGATAAATTTTATTTCTATTTTTTTTTTATTTTAAAGAAAAAAAAAAACTTCATGTTTCTAAAAGGGTTTTTTCCCTGAAAGTTTGTTGGTTGATATCCAATGAATTTATTTTGATAATGTTTTATTATCACCGTCCCAGAAATAGTTCTAGATTTTCTAGTCTTTCAAAAAAAAAAAAAAAAAAAGAAATAATGAATCTAAAATACAATCTGAAAATCTTAAAGAAATCTATGCAGATATAAATTTTTTTGTTTAATTTTTCATGGGATGTATGATTATATTTTTATCTTTTGAGATGGCCCTCCTTTTAAGAAAGAATTTGAATCACTATTTGAAAATTTTAGTTTTGATTAGAACAAAATTGGATAGTAATCAGTCTTGGTATTAATTTGAGCTGTTTAA
Organism: Xipholeptos notoides; assembly: GCA_036873565.1. Lineage (NCBI taxonomy): Eukaryota > Metazoa > Mollusca > Cephalopoda > Idiosepiidae > Xipholeptos > Xipholeptos notoides. The sequence continues at coordinate 4,701 of JAYKTE010430664.1, forward strand.
TTTGTTAATCAGATGCAATATCTCAATATAAACCGTGGATAAATGACAAGAAAGGATATTAATAATCAAGTAGAAATGGTCTTTCTCATATTAATAACTGGAACAAGTTATGTAAAAGAAACAAAAATAAATCCTTATAAAGTCCTAAAGTTATCCTTGCAAATAAAGTGTATTTTGCAGATAAATTGTATTTTCTTTTTGTTTATATTTTCTTTAATCTATTTATGACTACCATATCAAATATTTACTACAAAATGAGAAGAAATAATGTGGCTTGCCAAAGCAATGGAACAAAGCATTCATTCTTAGTGCCAACTTTTATAGATATGGCGAACCTAAGTGACCTATAATGTTGAATATTTATCAAGCAATCCTTAATTTTGATTTCTTTTGACAACCTTTCACATTGAAGATAATGGTCATCTTTTGTACATTAAAATAACTTACAGGTTGATTCTAACTACTAAATAGTATTAAACAATGAATCAACATTAATAGCAATGGATTTGTGTGTATGTGATCCCAATTCTGAATTTTAGGTTATATCCAAATTTCCTTTAATCAAATGGAATATTAAATGGAATGCATGTTTATATTGTGAGATATAAATATACACCTCTTGTTTATTATATTTGTCCAGAAAGGAAAATATTCACTATTAGATACTCGAGAAAGTTGATTTACTCAATGAAAATAAATCCTAATCTTTACTTTTTCAAGAATTTATTCTAGAATTGGATTGGTATTAGAATGGATTACTGTTCAAGAAAGCTGGTTAAACTGACCTTTTACCAATTATTAGTGTCAACTCAAGTAAAAGATTTTGATCAAATAATTGAGGCATAACTTTGAATGCATTCATGAAAAATTGATAAGATAATCATGAAAAGAGAGTAACTTTGGATATTTTTCTAAAATTAATATGTATGAAAACTCTTAAAACCATTTAGTATAAGGACCTTCAAGTAAAAATTGAAATCAAATCAAAAGAATTTTGTTTCCATTTGTCAGGTATTAACTATATTCAGATATTATATACTATAAATTTCCTTTCAGATACATACATAAAGAAAATTAAAATATCAAAATATAGTCCCCACTTTCCACTGGATAGATAATCCAAATTTCATTGAATTTGGAATCCTCTTTAAAATTGAACTTGTATTGATTTGAAATCTCTTATACTTCAAATTAAAACTATAATCAACATGATCTTCAGTGTTCAGTTTGGATTAGTACTGTATATCCTTTTTTTTTTCACTTCCTTTATAGATTGTATTTAGTTTTGGATGAGATATTGCTTGCCCAAGATAATATCACATGATTTTAATAAAAACTCTAGAATTTAGTGCAAAAAGTCTTTAAAAAAATGAATAAAAGAATAATGGGCTTTTGGCTCAAAGTCCATCACACTCGAGATTTTTCATTGTAACCTACATTTAAGGTGGAAAAAAAAATAAGCAAAAGAATGCCAATACTCACTTGAACATTTTTCCCAAGCACATCTGTGAGAATTTAATTTTAACAAATCTTTAATAAAACCATCATTGGTTGCAGAGATTTAAAAAGCTGAATAGTAATGGGCCAGATTTTGGGAAAAACCCAACCAAAATTTCAGCATTCAGTTTGTGGATTAAAATTTAAATAATTAATTAATGCAACTAAATTTCACTTGGGAGAAGTTATGGAAAAAATTTTTCGTGATTTTATACACAATTATTTTTCTTTAAATTACACCCACAACTTTTACAGGCCATTTCTTTTTTTTTGGTGAAAACAGCCAACCAACTCAGTTATCATGATAGAATATCTATAATATACAGAAAATGTTACAAGCTGCTTTATCCCATGGGAAAAAATTATAAAAACAAATTTTCAAGGCTTGCCTCAATAGTTTTTCTTTTATGAAACAGAACTTTACCATTGAAATCAAATACCTTCAATGTTCAGTTTAGAGAATTTGTACAATTATTTTTCTGTCCTCATCCTTATCATTGTTATCTTCACGTTTCAGCTGATGAACCCTTTGACCACCTTCAGGTGATTGTCATAATCGGGAGTCACAAAATTTCAAACTTATCCCTTTATTCAAACTATGGGGGTAGCCTGCTCTTATGTTAAATATGACCAGGTAGAGTGTTGAACTTTTGGAATCTTGGTGACTACTGCCTTTGGGTGGGATTGAAACCTTCAGCTGATACTCACTTTGAACTGCAGATACTCAATGCCTTTATCCATTATGCCACAGGTCTGGGAGGTGGAAACTGTTCTAAGATTTTAATATCTTTGAACATAAAAATAGTAATGTATTTGGCAGAGAGCTTGTTCTAATAATGAAATATATTCCACTGAATTAAAAAATTTGTTAATTACAAATGAAACCTACTCAAATACAATCATTAGATAGCATAGCTAATAAATAGTTTTGTAAAAGGCAATTGACAGAACAATGTTCATAATACCACAAAAGACTGCCAACCGAAATAGTACAAAAGTAGGATTTACAAAAACAAAATTGTTATAAGTAATAACTTTAAATTTACATTTTTACTAATACTATTAAGCCTAACAATAATATTTTTTATTTACATATTTTTTGGCATAGGCTTCTTTTAAAATTTAAATGCAAGAGTTAAAATCCAAGTTGACGGTATTAATTATTGAATCATCAAGCAAATTTGTCAAAGTCAAATATTAAACTGTAAACAAATCATTTACATATTCTGTTTAGTCTTGATTTCTAATTAAATAAAATATACATTTTTTTCATATGGTTTCTTCAGATGAGTATATCAATCAACTTTTGTAATATCAAATCCAGTTATTTTTAATGGCCATAGACACTGATACAATATAGATACCAACATTAGTTTGTGTGTAATCTTCAAATCAATAAATAAGGATGTTTTTTGAGAACTGATAGTCAATAAAGAGTAAAGAAAAGACAGAATTCCAAGTTCAGTTTTATTTTGTTAAAACCATCATAAGAGGAGAAAAATACAAATTGAATTTGGTTCATTGTTGACTTTATCAACCAAATAAGCTAGAATCATTTGAAAGGTTTTATTTCTCAATCAAACATTACAAATTAACAATCTAAAACATTCTGTCAAAATTGAACTAACCTCTCAACGTACAAACTAAGCCAATCTTTTCAAACTTTGCGGGAATTTGTAAACTTCTTTTAGGCAGAGATGTTCAGGTTTGTTATCAGAAATCATTAATTTAGAACTATTAATAGTATTTTATTTTCTTGGAAGAAAAGCCAATACAGGCTAAAAGAACAATAATACAGAGATAGTTAACATGTCAAGATAAGTAAACTTGTTCCAGCTTAATATCTATTAATCTAATAGATTATTGACTTGTACATAAGAAAAGATTTGACTTATATTGAGGGGAACTCTTAGCGGTAAAAAAAAAAAACCCTTATATTAACTTAATTCAATCTTAATATATCCCATCTTCACAAAGATGAATATTAAAACTTTATTTGACAAAAACAAGTAGAATACAATCACATTTTTAAGACAATCAATGCAATTTCTCATAAACATACATTTCTTAATTCTAACAATAAAAGCAATATAGATAAGAAATTCAAAGGCTGTTTTCAATACAATTTTTATTTCTACTGAAAAGCCTACCAAATTCTGCTGGCTGTTTAACAAAACCTCCCCCATTCCCATTGTCTCCTCTCACTTGAAAAAAACCCAAACCACTCAATAGTGCTGGTTTCTTGGAAAAAAAAATAATACAAAAACAGATACTTTGGTGAAGGAATTATGAATTAATTAAAATCACTTTTTGCTGTCTTTCTTATCATCTTTTTTATGGTCATCAGGCTTGGTAAGAGAAGTCATAGCATTTCGAATAGCTTCACTTTGTGGGTCAACACCAGGAAGGTTTTCCAACACACTTTGCACAAAAGCTGCATCATTCATAACTTCAGAGTAATCCTCTTCCTCGCTCTGGTGATTAATAAAAGTAGAAAGAAATACCATAAGGATATTATATTAATTTAAGACAAACAAAATATTTTGCTAGTTTTTCATTAAAAAAAAACAAACTCATACTTCTATTGCAAGAAGTCATTTAAAATAGATCATCAAGGCTATACAAAACAATCCACAGAAATATTTTCAAACTAGGTTGAGTATTGTTTATTGAATACTTCCAGATGCTGTCATGACCTTCCTCAAACAGAAAAAATACTTTAGGGGATAATGTTTACACTAGGGCCTCAATCTCTAGCCTTATCATTTTAATGATATATGCAAATTAAATACTTTGTATTCTAAATATCTGAAAACTATAGCAGTGACAGTAATTTTGGATTAAGAATAATTAAACTGCATCTGATATTCAAACAAATATGCAGTTAATGTGTATGAACCGTCCCATAAAATGTAAGGAGATATTATTCTCATTGAATTTCTTTCCTAAAGAATGAAATTATAGATACTACATAGAAAATAATAGCCTGAATTTCTAAATTTGAAAATCAAACCAATTCCAGTTTCCAAAATTAACAGGTGCTCAATTTGCATAAATTTGTTTAAAAAGGTGCTATTTTTGCATTCTTTTTTCATTAATTTTTTAGAGATTGTTTTTATAGAAATATGTTGGTCTTTCTTAAAAGCCTTGCTTTTAATCAAAATTTTACCCCATACAGAATTTAATTTTGAAAACAATTCACTTTCAGCAAGGATTCTCTACAATTGCAATTCATATTTACATAGATACGTTTTTTTTTTTGTTTTACTCATGTTCAATGATGGTGATGATGCAATGTGCATTAGCGTTGAAGCTTAAAAGGTAGCCAGGTTACCAATCACCAACCATATAGGGCCACTGGAAAGCTCCCATTGGATGTGGCCAGTGACATGGAAAGTGCTGTGCATTCTTTATAATAAGTCTTTCGCTTGGTTTTTTGAGGTTAGGTCCAGTATGATTAATTATGGATCAATATTTTCAGAAATACCTTTGGAAATACATTTTATATGTTTTTTTATTAAATACTTGTGAACTTAAAAATAGATTCATACCTAGAAATGATTTTTCTTTTTGTTTGTTTGTGTTTTAAGGCATACCAACTTTTTTCAGGTCATTTTATGTCGATAATCATTTTTGATAAACATTCATTTGTGCACATATTCTTTTTTAAACAAAGTAGTATGCACTATTTAATCCATGACTGGAGAGAATGTGGGGATTCATAACTTTCCCAAGGGAATTAGTCCAAATGTGAATGCAAATGGAAAAACTGGGATTCAAGCTCACTTATTATGATTCCGAACCCCAGATGCCTATCTAATGCCCCAAGTGACCCCCTCTTTGTTTTGTCTTCAAAATAAACAAAAACAGTTGAATATTCAATAATAATAATTTTATATTAGAAAGAACCTTATTCTAAGAGAATGACCATTTACTTTGACACAATTAATCATGAGATATTACCTTCTTTTCAGATTCAGTCTCCATAGGTGATGGAGCATCAGCTTCAACCACTCCTACAAAATCAGGTAAAGAGCAATTTATGGAAAAACTGTAATGAACTATTACAAACAAATAATACTGATTAACTGTAAAATACACTTACAGAAATAGTAAAAGTCTATGTAAAATATTCAAGATTAATTATAAAACTATACATTAATTAGAAACATACTTTAAGAAACACGGTATAAAGTAGATGAATCACAGATGGTTTTCATAG
>JAYKTE010430775.1:0-10418 GCA_036873565.1 Xipholeptos notoides
GGACTGGGATTCGAACTCGCGTACTACGATTCCGAAATCGAACTGCCTACCCATTGGCCCAAATCGACTTCCCCCATTCGGTGGAAGTAAGTATTTTTGTTACATGTGAAAAATAAGAAAGTGTGTTTTTGGTGATTAAAGGGGATTTTATTTATTGTATTTTTTTTTAAATTTCTTTGTTAATGCTGTCATACTTATCTGCACAAATCTTGAATTTGATAGTATGAACCTTGTGTCATGGAGAATTGTGATCAAGGTTCATCATGTGTGCAGCAAGTGGTGCAATTTTTATTTATCTATTTATTTATTATGTTTAAATTTAGTGTCTGAAATTTTTAATACACATTTTTTACACATAGAAATTGTCAGGTTTTACGAGAAAATGCTATCTAATCTTATTTCTAAATATTCTAAAATTTTTAGTTGGAAATGTTCTAGTTCTAAAATTAAAATGGTAATAAAGACAATAGCCTTAATTTTTAAATTGGAAGATGGAAGGAAGATTTAAGCAATATATTTTTTTTTTTCCTTTTGAAGAAATAAATCTTATGAACTTGTAACATGATTTTATAAAATGCTTCACATCTTTTAAAATGGAAAATTGCAGGCCCAACATAAATTCTAAGTGATAAACATCTAGAAGTTAGGTTCAATCTTAACTACAGCCAAAGGTAACTAATATCAAAAATAAGAAAATCAGCTATATTTTTAGTTTCTTGTCCATTAAAACTCGTAGTTTAACACATACAGCTGTTCAATATATACAGTTCTAGACAAAAATTATCTGATTGGGACATCTAAACTCCAAATCAAGCATATGTAATATGATTCCAAGGTAAAAGCTGTTATTAGTATGATTCTAAGGACTTCTTCAAATATTAGTCCAACAGCATGATGTGTCTAAAGTGTCCTTAGGAAGTAATGTTGCAAGATAAACTTAAATTTACCTTGTTCATAAAGGTTTCATTGCTGAAAAGTGCCTTCATCAGATGCCCAAGAGTACAATTGGGATTTGCCAAACCTACAGAGAAAAAAATTATAGGTTTATTGATAGATAAATAATTTCATTTTAAAAGGAGAAGGGTTAAAAAATATATAAATAATTCTTTTTTTATTATTGATTTTCATCCTTGAACGATTTTATTATGGAATTTTGCGATACTGAAATAAATAGACAGACATGCTGAAAATAAATTAACACTTTGTAATTCTGAAAAACTGTTCATTAAAACAAAATAATAATTGCATGTACCTTCTAGGTACAGCTATTTATATTTACTATCACATCATTTACAATTAAAGAAATGAATCAAACAAAATAAGCCATATAAAAACAAATGTTTTAGATTATGTATTTATTGAGAAGTCCTACGTTTCACAGCATATCCCTTTTTTGAGGAAGAGTGATTTTTTTCTACCCTCTATTTGATTAAGGTAATATTAGCATTCAAAAGAATTAATTTGACGATTACCTGGATGCCTGTCATCAAATGGATCTGGGTCAATTTTGAAATATGCTTCTGTCTCTTTCTCTATTAATTCTGCCATCCTTAAAAAAAAAGCAAAACAAAAAAAACGTATCTCATTATAAAAGATTAAGTATTTATAAAGTATCCACTATTCACGTAATATATTTTTAAAAAGCCTTTATTGATACATAAAGATATTAATTGCTTCACCATGAATGTACCATAGCTGGGGGTCAGAGAGAAATGATGGATAGTTTTAACCTTCAGGGAGAATTGTTCTTTATCGAGAATGCAGGAATTCCGAAAAGTGGTACTTACCCCCAAGCTTGGTACACAGAAATCCCATCTTGGGGTTCATTATACATTCTCGACTAGTCAGGGTGTCCATCTCATCTATGCCTCGTTTAACTCCGGGGGTACCTAGAATTTAGATGGAATGCGAAACTCGCCCAAAGAAGACAGAAGGCCGTATTCTTGTGAATCCACATTTGCATTTCTCCTCAAGACTGCCCACTCTACTCACACGCCGCCGACTGCTAACTGCAAAGGGACTTGTACCAACTCTAGCTTTCAAACCTGACTGACTTGTGACGGCCTGTTCACCCCTTTTTATATTAGTGGTTAACTGGCGCACCCTACAATTTTCTATGGAGGCCCCTCAGCATTACGATCCTGTAACATGTCCTTCTTGCAAAATGAGGAATTTACAAGGAATGATATTGTTGTGGTTCAAAGGATTCACTAGAAAGACTTTGACATGGATATTAGTTAGATAGGTATAATGTATTAACAAAAGGCAGAATACAGAAAGAATTGAGAGTAGTCGTAGTTTATGCCAACATGGCCTACAACAGTTGATCATTGTCAAGAGGGGTAATTCACTATATATTTATTATTTTTTATTACAGTGGAACCTCAGTTTTTGAACGTTCCAGGTATCGGTATTTAAACAAAAAAAGAGAAATTTTTGCATCGGTTTTGGAATAAAATTTGTATTTCATACCAGTTCCAGGAAATAAAAACATGTAAAATACATGAGAGATTATAGATTAAATGGATTTGGATTTTGAACACATCGCTCGTCGAACTCGGTTCCTGAATGGATTAAGTTCGAGGACCTGACGTATCACTGTAATTAATTAATTCAATTAATTTCTGGTTGACTGTGGAAAGAAAGGTTGATAGTACATACCAAAATACTATCAGCTACCCTTAATAAATCTTGGAGGGAAAAAAAGCAGCTCACAAATAAGGAATTTATAAGCAAAGAAATAAAAAGGAAAAAGTGCTGAGGGTTTTGTTGACACAAAGAATTACTAGTAGAAAATGTCCAAAAATATATATTAACTGATAGGTTTTACAGACAGAATGGAAACAAACAATTTTCAAATGCCATACAAAATGGGAATGGGTGTAGGATAGGTTTTACAAAAGACCAAGCAAATTCAACATGACAATAACTGGTAAAGAATAACTAACACAAGTGAAAATCCTAGGTGGCTTGTAACTTTCACTCTCAGACTAAGGCCCCTGATAAAAGTAGGAATTACCACATATCTTTTAACCAGAGTTATGGAATAAATATCAATACAATTATCCTTCTAATAACTTGGGTCCAAAGAAAAATATTCTTAAAAAGTGGGATTACATGATCTGGTTCAATGATCTGATTAAATGATCACAATGGTTCGATATGCCATAAACAAAATAACTCAAACCCTAAGTTTTTGTCCGGTATTTTTTTAACAAGCTAAGCTCTTTTTTGTCAAATAGGAAAGAAAATTTAAGAACAAACAAGTAGCAGTTAATAACACTTTCATTAGAAGAGGAGTTAAAACTATAATTAGCAAATATATTTTGTGTCACACAACAAAATGTTAATATTTTCTGACAAAGTTATTGAGTTTCATAGTTCTTTTTCACATTGTAAAATGATTCTCATTAGAACTTTACACTTAGCTGCTTTACAGATAGTGATATTTAAAAAATAAACTAAAAAAGGAAAATATGTTGGTTTAAAATAGAACATTCACTTACATTTATTATTAATCATTTGTTCATAAAAAGAAAATCATGCCTAAGATTTATGAAAAATATTTTTCTTCAAATAAAAAAAATAAGCTTTAGTTAATAAAATTTCTTTAAAAATTCATAATAAAGCTTATATTATAAAGTAAAAATTTACTTGATAGAAAAGCTAAGCTTTAAAGAGTCAAGGGTTTTTTTTTTATTTTATAAATACTAATATCGAAATTCAATTATTCATTGAGTTTTACTAAAATTTTAGAAATTTTTAAAATACATTTTTCAAATTATTTTGTCATTAACTTCATTTTTACGATTGCAAAATAATTTTCATTTTTTAAAATATGTAGCTTAAACTTTGTTTATTATGAAATGAATAAAACTGTTTGAAATAACAAATTAGATTTTTAGAGTTCAAATAAACAACGACAGCTTAGTTTAGATATTCAAATAATTGTTGACATACAATATTAAAGATTTTCTTTGTAAATTCAATCTTCACAAACATATGAAAAGTATTAGCAAATAATTTCCTTTGAGTATTAATAATTAAAGGTCAAAAGTTTACAAAGCAACTTCATAAACCAAAATACTTTTATACAGAAACCCAATTTGGTTTCGATTCATTTTACACAGCATAAAAATGATTATTTAAGGATGGAACTATTTTTCTAAACAAATTTGATAATTAAGTTCTTGATAAATCCATAGCTGGATAGAATGAGGGGATTTATACTTTTCTAAAGGCTATTAGTTTTAAAGTGAACATAATTTAAAATTTGAATTTGTGTATTATAATTTCAAAGTTATTTTATGAACTTCTCTACTACTAATTTAAATGGCACCAAAAATGAAAAAGATTATTTCTATATTTAGAAATAGGATTAAAAACAAAATATGAGTATGATAGATAATTTTTAATCTATACAGTATATATTCTAAGTCTTTTGTGTTTCATACCAAGCCAAAACCTATACTGATGCGAGAACTATCTTCTTTTTGAACAAATGTTGATTTTGGTGTTCAGTTATTTTATCTAATAGTATTTCAATAGTAATACATGTGGTCACCATTAAAAATAAATTCTTTTCAATGATAATTTTTTAAAGCTCATTACTCCCTGAAAAATGTTTTTGAGTCTTTTTTTTTTTTTTCAAAGAAATTTTGTGATTTATTCTAAAAGTTTTTTCATTAAATAAAATCAGCACATGATAAAAGGATGAAAATTATTATTTTTTTGCATTTTATGCGCTGTTTCATGTCATGGGTGGGGGAAGACCTGGTACTACAAGTATATCAATGTTTACAGTCATGTAATCCCAAAATGTTTTTTCCTAACAAGTTTTTTTTCTTTTAAGTAAATTGTTAAAAGCAATAGTTTTATGATTCAATCTAAAGCTAAAGAACAGAACATAAAACCTTTTTCTTCTTCAAATTTTTATCTCCAACATCTAATACTTAACCAATTTTTCATAGAAATGTAATTTTGTGTAAAATGGTAAAAAAAAAAAGTATAAAATGCATACAAAACTAACTTTAGTTATTACCAATGGCAGATTGTAAAGGAGTTAGAGAGATTTTTCAGAAAAATCCAGAGAATTATTTGCATCATGTTGCATTATCATCAAACAGTCAAGTACGTCATTCTGAATTATTATAAATCATTCCTTTTCAAATGCTTCAAATTCAGATAGTAGTTGAAGTAAAGTTTATTAATTCCCTAAATACTTATACTCATATAGTGAATGTTATATTTAATCATATCTATAGTTTTTTATCATAAAAAGAAATGGATATTTCATTGTCTTGGATTGAAAATCTATAGATTCATTAAAACAAATCTTCCCAACGAATTGGTATCTAACTCAACATCAGTTCTTAATTCTCTTACTCTACTGCTGTTTAATTCAACTAAATCATTGCTCTTCATAATGAATCTGCATTTCATTTATATAGTGCTCTTAATAGATTTCATAGCTTGTCAACAACTTAGTTAGCTGTCTTTCCACATCAATTAATCATGATCATTTAATGCAAAACAATTATTTTGTGAAGATTGTTTCGTGACAACAGGTTGCTAAAAGAATCATAATTGGACATTCAAACAATAGTTTCAAGGATTAAGAAATTTACACATTTCCAAAGAGTAAATCTAGTAGATTGACCTAGTCAAAAACTTAGGTTCTTAAGTTATTCCTAGAAATTAGAGTGGTTCTGGTTCAATATAGGATTCAGTACTAAATATTTTCTACAATAATATATGAATTATGCAAATATAAAAATAAAGAGGATTTATGTTATTTTTTACTTGTTAATAATCAAAAAGTATTCTAAAGTCAAGACCAATTGAATAATTTGCTTTAAAGAACAGTACAGTCATTAATTATTCTATAAATACTTTTTGGTTTCTCAGAAGAGAATCAATTAAGCCTGTGTCAAAATTCAGAGTGGAGAGGGATATTAATTTTTTTTTTTTTTTTAGTTCCTAAAATACTAAGTTCCAAATCTTGATAAAAACAAGAAGAAAATCTTCTATTATGATAAAAACCTGGGAAAGTATCCAAAATAACTTTCTTATAACAAAAATGGAAAATTATTTTAACCAAGACCTGACGAAGGCCAGAGGGATACTTGGCCGAAACGTTGTGTAATAACACCTAATTCAAGATGAGGACAACAGTCAATAAAGAGTTTACTTATTTTAACCACTAAGAAAAAATTATATTAATTTCTCAATTCTACAAAGAATTTTTTTCAGATTTCTTTAATTTTACTGATATTTCCATGAAATCTATTATATCCATATTACAAATAACAACTACATTTAAATTGTTTCAGGTCACTTCTTATGCATTTGTATTGATTCCCCCATCATTCATGGACTGGACAGAGTAAACCTCTCTAAAAATGATAGGGAAAGAATAACTCTAGGTTTCTCAACATTATGAAACGTTAAAAGCCAGAAAAAAAATCTATTTTGGTTGATTTTTATTTTTGTATTTTTTTCTAATCTGTTTGTCTGCAAAACCAAAAAGCCAAATTGAAAGATGCTGTTTGTTTTTTATCTTCTGGGTGACACAGACACACACACACCTCAATAATTCATAAATGGAGTCAAATTCAATCCTTTATAAATTCAATGAACAATTTTCTATTCAACTACACGGTGTTGGTGTCACAACAGGGGAAAATTTGAATTAATTTCTTTCCATCCCACCCATAATTAAAACATTTTTAATTGATAAAAAAAGTAAATATTTTGTTTTTAATCAACATAAATTATATGGTCTTTCGGAATCCTTGGGATAAAGATGTTGTTGATCTACCGTTCGAAAGTGAGCATTTGCTGAAGGTTTCGATCCCATCCTAAGGCAATAGTCACCACAGTCCACACACACCAAGATTCCGAGAATTCAACACTACCACCACCCGGTCATGGTTAACAAAACGAGACCCCGTAATTTGGTTAAAGGTTTAAATTCGAATTCTGTCACTCCCAATTACGACAAGAAGGTTCCTAAGTTCGATCACCTGAAGACGGACGACTGAAGGGTTCATCAGCTGAAACGTTGTGAAGACAGCAATAACAAAGATGAGGACAGTGAGTCCGAAAAATAGTTGTACAAATCTAAATTATAGTATTTTTTTTCAAAAACAATTTTCACAACTACTTAACTTAAAAATTGTGGGCTACGGTATTTAATTTCGATTCTAATAGCACGCAATTCTAATTAAATCAACATTTTTGCATAATACTGTTTAAAGTCAAGATCTACTTATTTACCTCTATGCAGACACACATATAAACACACACACACCGGCAGTGCATCCACAGCAGCAGCAGTCAGTCAGTGCACGCTCACGCATCATCGCACGCACCGGTTGGAAAGAGGATTCATTGTTTCTAGTTTATTTAAATTCAATAATTTCAATAAAATCACTTAAAAATAAAAACAATTAACTTTTTGGGAAAATATTGTTAAAGAGTAAAACTTTTCGAAGTCTGAGAAATTAAGTAGTAAGTACGTTTTAGCTTATTGATATTTCTTTTTTTAATCGATTTTCAGGGGCAAAAAATAAAATCACTTCAGAAGTTAATTTAATAATGATGTTAGAAAATATTTAAATGAATTAATTTTAAAAAATAGACAATAGTAAAGAAAGCAACCGACATCAATAATACAAAGCAAGGGACCAAAACAAAATCAGCATTAAAATTAAAAGACACCATTCGAAGACCTTGTGTTGTGTTTTTTTTTTTTGTGTGTGTGTGTACTGGTAAATTCTAGTACATTTAGGTTTTTTTAATCTGTATTTTAATATTCTTACCTTTTTAGAATGGAGACTGGATCCATGGAACTGTCTTCGTATGTTCGATTCCATTCTTCTAATATTGCATTGAGGGCGCTGAGAGAATCCAGTGTGGCCATTTGGTCTAGCATGTGGGTTTCACAAGCAAGCCGGGTAGTTGTAGTTGTTTGGAAAAGAAGACAGAGTTGTTGATCTTTTTAAAAAGGATACTATTATTATAGATATTCTCTTTTTGTTTCTTCGAAGATTTTTTATTTATTTTAATACAATAAGACGAAATGTGTGAAAGTGGCACAGAAAAAAATACGTCTAAGGGAAGAAAAAAAATTTTTAAAGATAATTATTACGGGATTAAAATGTTTAGGGTCTAAAAATGTGCAAAATGGGTCCTTGAGTAAACTTTTTATTTTTAAAATTCCCAATAAAAAACAAAGAAAAAATAATAAACCAAATTTATTTGGGTTATTAAGTTGATTAAGATAAGATGTTTAAGCGGGGAAAAAAGGCATTCAAAAATAAGAAAAAAATGAGCTCTTATCAAATTTGCTTAAAGTTTATACACATAGATTTTTTTTTAATTGGACATCAAGTTATAGTAAAAAAAAAAACTAAATATGATAATTTTTTAATTATCAGACAATATTCTTCTTTGTCTTTTTTTTTTCTCTTCTACTTTTAAGCTTTAAAAACCCAAACAATAAAAGAAAGGCTCTCCCAGACCGACCGCCACGCAAACGGATTCCGTAACTGAATACGACCTACTGGCCGTCCAGATACCCGCTCGAATCACCTTTTTGTCTTTTCTTGATTAATTGATTTCTGTTTGTGACGGGGCTAGAGTTTATAAAAAAAAATTAAACTATTTGGCCCCGTCTTAAAAGAGGAGCACGCATTCGGGTAGAGGCTGTTATTGGTGCTCTTTCGTTCATCGTTCTTAATGGAAGTACTACTTCCGGTAGAAACGCGTTCGTTTTTTAATTCGCTATTCGTACAAACAAGTGTATTTTAAAATATAAATTCATTTTTTTATATATATATATATCCAAACTTTTAATAAAAATACCAATAGTCTTTATTTAAAAAAATTTATATCTTTTTCAAAGTTCTTTGAAATATTTTAACCAGAGAACTTTTTTATGATTTACGAATTTTAGACAAGAGACTAACTGCACTCAATGCAGTGAGTGTGTACAGTCACAGCACAGTGCGATTACATTCTGTTCATGTAGAAAATTATTCCGTTATTCTACAATCATAGTGTTTTTATTTTGTTCCTATCTTTATTTTAGGAGGAGAAAGTTAAAGTATTACAGAAAGATTTAGTTATGCTAGTGTAATTTAATTATTAATATGTGTTATTTAAAATTATTTAGATGATGTTTGTTGTATCAACTTGGATTCGGGTCATGATGGAAAAGACGAAACAACGCCTCGAGAGAGTTAGTTACATAAGAACAAACAATCCCTAAAATTGCTGAATGATGATGCTGATTTGCTGCTGTTGTTAAGAAAAATAAAACCCCACATGGCCACGTGGGTGATGAAAGCGTGTTTTACCACGTGCATAGAACTTTTGGTTAACCAAACTGGGCCACTATTTAGTCTTGGTGAACATCATGAGACAACTGATTAAGCAACGTAATATTATTATTATTTAGGAAATCTGCATCTTTTTTTCCCGACATCAAACCATCATTATATTTAGCCTTGTGGTGTGGTTGGTGTGCACGCACGCACTGCCACGCATCTGCTGCCTGCATTCATTCATAGAAAGAGAGTACCAACCCAAGCAAAAACAACAGTATAACTCAAAACTCATCATTCACTACGACTATCCGCATAAGCAATTTATTTTGAAAAATCATCTCTTGTTATTTTTCACTTCTTCAAGTATTGATGTGTGTGGTTTTTTTTCAAGCCAATTAAAACAAAATTAAATTTTATGTCTACAAATTAAAGAAAAATTTAATCCTTTTTCTTTTATGTACATTTTTTTCCTTCCAAGTATGCTGCAAAAGAATCGTTTCCCTTTTTTCCTTTTTTTTTTAAATTGTGGTATTTTGTGGTGGTGGTGGTGGTGGTGGTTTACACTCTCTTTTACCTGACATCTGAATTTTTCTTAATATTTTTTAATTAATTTTTTTTAAGTTTAAAGGATTATATGGATAAATTAACAGGTCTGGTTAGTTGGAGATAATTTATTACCAATGAATCAAACTAATCTTTACTAAAAGAATTGTCAATGAACAATATTTTTCATCAAATTAGTTTTAAATTAAGTTACAAAAAATACTTCACCTTATAAAGTCTAAAGTGTATGCATTAAATAAACCCATTTCCTAATATTATTAAACCTAGCATAACATTTAGTACTTTAATTATCAAAAGGATTCAGAAATTATAGACTTTTGAAAACAAGCAAAACTTAACAAAAGCCCCCTCCAGTTTCCACTGCCTTAAAAATAAATCAAAGATTTATTTATTGATTATACTTGTCTTTATAGTAGTTGTTAGGTTGTGAAAAGATTTTGAATGTTGTTAAGAAAATATTTAACTTTAAGGTACTTGAGAATGTCATTGTTCCAGCTTTGATTTATCTTCCCACTTGAGGGG
>JAYKTE010430886.1:0-10418 GCA_036873565.1 Xipholeptos notoides
TATTATATATACAAAGAGAGAAAGGGGAGGGAAGAAAAAAAAAAAAAAAGGAAGTGTAAGTTAAAATAATAAATATATATATATATATATATATAAATCTCAGGAGTTAACAGAGTATCTTAAAATTATACGATAATCTATATAAGAAATCAGTATTTTTGACCAGGTGCGTAAAATTGATATTAGCTATAGGCATTTCTTTAGCAGAGCACGAAAACAAGTAAAGCACAAGGTACGCCGCCTGGTGTCAGTTCGCTCTGCCGAGTGTGGAAAATGAATTGCATAAACTTGTATTGGTTAAAACTACACTCAATAAAATATTTTTAAAAAAACGAACGAATATTTTGGCCAACCAAACCAAATACATTTTAATTAGTCGTTGAACACTGTGCATAGGGCGATAAATCAATCCATATTTTCAAGAATGTATGGAAAAATCGATTGCAAAAAAAAAATAAAAGAAAATAAAAAAGATGGAAAGAAAAAGGGAAGAAACGGCGTTTCATTTCACAGGCAGTCAAAATAATACTTTAAATTCATAGAAATGAGATCAATAAAGCATACATATTGATTAGTAGAGATGATTGGTTTATTAGTTGGTTTATTTTTACCAGCATGTCAACCTTGTTGCGGGGGTGACCTGGGACAGTGGATAGACAGTAGGACTTCGAAATAGTAATACGTGAATTCAAATCCCAGTCCTTTGGTGTACGATCACATTTTGACTAACACCCTCAGGAAAGATATGAATCCCCACTTTCCCTCCAGTCAAGACAACTACATTCACTTTCAGTGGTCTCGGGAAGACGATGCTCGTTAACCTGGCAGAGTAACTGATCTAGGTGAAGGGCAACATTTATTACAAAAGCCCAGGGATATAATGAGCACATAAAAATGGTCTTGTGTCTTACTTGGATTGGTACTCGACCAAGTAAATATATCCTCACTTTCCCTCCAGGCATGGGTTAAATATTGTACATTTCGTTATTCAGAAAACTATGTGTAGACGAAAAGAACGTTGATCAAAAATGATTAAATAGCCTAAAAAGGTTGATATGCTGTAAAACACAAACAAACCGGTTTGAGTATTTAATGCTGAAGATAATCTTTTTGTTTTGTTTATTTATTGCTCGTTACCTTTTTGTTATTTGTTTTATGACTCTGTTAGTGTTGAGTCTTTAGGAGATTGGCTGATTTATTAGTTGGTTTAATCTTATGAGCATATCAACCCTTTTGGGGCATTTAATGTAGGAGAGATACTATTGGTTTTGTTTGTTTACTTCTTTTAGGTATGTATTTAAGATTGTGTCTTGACTTAAGTAGATTAATCGATTGATTGATTGACTGATTGATTGGTTTAATTCTATGATTATATCAACCCTTTTGGTTGTATGCAATGTTGAAGAGATAGTTTTGCTTTGTCTGTTTATTTCTTGTCTTTTATTATTTTTTGTTTTAATAATTCAATTGGTGGTGAGTCTTTAGTAGATCGTGTGATTGCTTGGTTTGTTGGATGGTTTGTTAACTGCATATCAACCCTTTGGGATTATTTAACGATGGGGAAATATTTTTTTGTTACTTCTTGTTAATTGTTTTCTCTTTTTTAAAAGGATTCTGTTGACGTTTAGCCTTTAAAAGATTGATTGATTGATTGATTGATTGGTCTATTTTAACAGCATATCAAATATTGGGTTTATTTAATGCTGGTTCTGTTTATTCACTTCTTGTTAGTTTGCCTTTTTATGATTCTATTAGTGTGTGTGTGTGTGTGTGTGTGTTTGTGTGTGTGTGTGTAAATGCGAATGTATAATCCCTCCAATGATTGCTGTTTATTTCTGTAATCATTCACCTTTTGTTTGGATATTTTATTTTTTTCTCCGTCGTTCGTTCTTTCAGTGTCCGGTCGTTAACTAAAAGGCGGTCCAACTAAAAATGATCTCCTTCTCTTGAACATTCCTGAAAGCAATCAGAAACAACCCTTTGGTCGGTCGAACAGGCGAACAGGTGGTGCTGGCTCAACTTTCCCTATCCATATTTCGGAAGCAAGAACATAGGGTGGCACTATTCTCTTACTTTTAGCTAATTAAAACAAGATATTTGAGCACCAAAACAACTTAGGCACAAGGCCAGTTTTACGTGCACATTACATATCCAGACTTTTTGTAATCAGTGTTGTCCTGCACATAGATGAGTTACTCTCTTTGAGTTAACCGATCTCATCTACTCGGGTTTTAGAAACCAGTGTTATCTTTACACCTAGAGGAGATACTTTCCCGACTTAACGAGCATCATCTGTCGTAGCCAGTGGAAATTGAATGTGATAGTTTTGAAATAAAGAAAGTTTCTCTTCGTGTTTTTTATGACTGTCGTCTGATATGTGCTTGCGAATAGGCTGTCTTGTCACCACGCAAAAAATCTATTTTAATGGCCTATAAACGTAGTGAGGGATTTTTTTTTGAAAAATTGTTTATAAAATCTTAAGAAATTTTTCAGTTACTTTTCCCAAGTGATATTTGGTGGAATTAATGAATTCGTTATTTCAATCATGATATACGACTAGGGTGCTAAAATTTTGACTAGTTTTGTCCCCAAATCTAACCAACTACAATTCACCTTTATATTTACTTCGACAAAATTTACTGCATCAATTATGATATTGTTAAAACTAGTTTTTCACAAATTTGCAACATCTGCGCTTGGAGAAAAATAGAATGATATAGAGGATAGTATTAACATTCGCTTACCTATTTTTGTTCTTCCATTCTAAGTGTAGGTTACAGAATGAAAATCTAGAATGATAAAGACCCTAGTACCCACGGCCTATGTTCAGGGTAGTTTTGGCATTCGTTTGCCTATATTTGTCCCTCTATCCGAAGTGTAGATCACATCTAGAGTAAAATAGACCTTTAGGCTCGCAGTCTATAGAATAATATTCAGAAGAACATTGGCATTCATTCCCCCCCCCTGTTTTTCCTTCCAGCCTAAGTATAGGTCACATGAGGAAAAATCTAGAATAATATACTCCTTGGGGCTCACAGCCTATAGAATGATGTTCAGTGGAGTATTAGCATTTGTTTGCCTTTTTTTTTTAATTCTGGCATAAATGTAGGTCACAGAATGAAAATTTTAAAGTAATAATGACCCTTATACCCACAATCTAGAACTGGAAGTATTATTCAGTTGAATTATCCAAGCTTTTTCTTTAATTAATTAGCAAGTGATTAATCGGGAATATCTTACGCTCTTAAACTATTAAGACTCCCGCAATGAGCTAAAAGAAATGTAATGGCTTATAAATTATGTGAGGAGCACGTAGTCCGTATGTGCAAAACAGCCCGAAGAGAGAACGCCAGTGGTAAAGTGTACTTAGAATATGACTTCGGTTCATGAGCTCCTTTCATTCTTTTTTTTTTTCTACTTCAAAGTATCAGTTTTTCAAGCACATGCTTCTTGCTTCGAAAGGTAGATCTTAGGACAACCAACATGGACGTGGGTTTCAATGGAAAATAGGACGATATTCCTTTTTGCATGATTCCAATGGGTTAATGAAATAGTAAGATTTTTTGAAGAGGAAAGAACTGGGTTGGGGGTGTTGAATCAAATGGAAAAGGGGCTAGGAATCAGATAGCTGCAACACACACACAGTCACACACACACACACACACACATATATATATATATATTTACATATATAAAAATATATGTATATATTGAAGCCAATAGATACGTAGGAGTTAAATAGAAACATGAATGCATACGTACAGATATATATATATATATGTATATATGTATGTGTATATATATGTGTAAGAATATACACATACATATATATACATATATAATATATACATAGAGTAACTCTTGGTAGTTAGTCTACGGATAAGTGTGGGGGGTAATGAATAACCAAGCATGTTGTAAGGGTTGGCCGTCTTCTGTAAAGAAGTACCAGTCACAATGTATATCATAAAAAATGGAAGTAAATTCCGACGCTGTATGATAAAAATTTAAAGAAAAATACAAAACATGGATACAATTTTTGCCGACGTCAAGACGTTTCGGTTATTTATAACCTTCGTCAGGGCATCAATTTATTTTGGTCTGTCCTATGGATGGATATTTTGATGTGTCTCTTGATGGACAGTTTATGTTATCAATATGTTTGAAAAAGAGAAATCAAAAGATATAAAAAACACAAAATGCGTTTTTAACTGTAACTGCAGATTCTGTAAATTAATGACGAAATTTAGAATTATTTAAGGTAGAAAAATTCTAATTGTAGCTTATTAATTGAGAGTGTAAAAAGCGAGAAAATATCGAATTATAAATAAGCATATTTACCTATCTATATATGTACACATTTATATTACATATTTACTCATTTATACAGAACCATACATATAATTCCACGCATGCTAAAAAGCACACACACACACACAAACACACACACACAAATATATAATTATACATATAAAAATACTTATATGCGCAAGTTACTCTTTTTTTTTTAATAACATTCTAAATAATTTTCAATTTTGATACTTGATGATGTTGACAAGATCAAGCCGTAGAAAAATATTACCAAGTGAGGTGTATATATTTTGAATGAAGCATCACGTGACCTGAATGTCGGCACTTTTTGGGGTGTGTCGGGGAATATTGATCATTGCAAAGCCCCTTCATTTTATTTTTGATTTGTTTTCCCTCTCCTACACACTCTTTTTCATCACTCTCCCTCGTGCTCTCTCATGTTCTTTCTCTCTCAATTTATCTATCTATCTATTTATCTATCTATCCGTATATCTTTCAACCTTTTTATCCATCTATCTATCTATCTATCTGTATATATATATATATATACTATCTATCTCTCTATTTGTGTGTTTATATATTTGTCCATCTGTCTGTCTATCTATCTATTTATCTATCTTTATTCATATTCATTTATCTATCTATCTACCTACTATGTATTTATGTTTATATCTGTCAGTTTATCCATAAATCTCTTCATCTGTTTATCTATCTATCTATTTTTCTTCTTCTCCCCCCTCTCTCTCTCCCTCTCTGTACATCTATTACATAAACTTCGTTTTCTATCTATCTATCTATCTATCTATCTATCTATCTATCACGGACTGATCTTATGTATTTCTCTTTTTCTTCCTTTCTATCATTTTTCTCTCACTAACTTTCACTCTCTCTCTGCTTCTCAACCTCATTGATTATGATTTTCTTCATATACGTATGTACGTACAAATATCTAACAGTGTGTATGTATGTATGTATGTATGTATGTATGTATGTATGCATGTATGTACGTGCCTATTATTTGAACATTCATCTATTTATTTATCTATCTATCTATTTATCTATCTATATATTAATCTATCTTCACTTTATCTGTCTATATATAGGGTATTCAAATAACTTGGACAGAAATTAACATATTTATCACATCAAAAATATATCATACACACACACATATTTATATACATACATATATATAAATACTTATTCAGACAAGTTTCATTAAAAAGAATTTTAATTTTCCGTTTCAATATTTTTAATTCGATTTTTTCTTGTTCTCTAACAAGAGATTTAGTAGCTTTTTAATGAAACTTGTCTGAATAATGATATTCTGCATATTTATACATTTAAATTATCTATATAGATAGATAGATAGATAGATAGATAGATAGATACATCATTCTATATAAGTATTTTCACTGATCTACAAAATCTGCAAATCATTATACAATTCAATAATTTTGTAAATTCTAAACCTCAGTAAGTGCCATCAAATTCTATTTAGCCTATTTGATAAGATTCAGATACATATAAAATATAATCGCATTTCTACAAAAATATAAAATGAAATATAAAATTAGAAATATTTTTAGTTCATGGAAGAATTCAATATTCATTTGAAATTGAAAAGAAAAAATTATTACAAAAAAAAATTCAATCCAGATATGAAAAATTAAAAAATGATTTTATTTTCTTGGCAAAATGTTTATCTTACATTCAATTAAAATATAGTTCTTAGACACAAAGGTATGGTTTTTCAGAATCCGTGGGATGAGGATTGATAATTTGTACAACTATTTTTTGGACTGCTGTCCTCATCCTTCAAGGCTCTACATTGCGATTAAAACACTCGCATTTGCGAATGATTTTTTCAAGTGGTGACTAGAAATAATAAAACACTTATCTTTTGGCGACTGTTTCTTTCACCAACAATCTTCCAAATACTAAATGATAATTTATTTTCCAACATTTTATTTTTATATAATTAAACAAGCTAAAGATTTAATTGAATAAAAAAAATAGAATGATACACTCTATTTTTTAAGAAAGATGTTTAAAAAATATTTGAAGAAATTCGACAAATTTTTCTAAATAGCATTACATGGGTTTGGCTAGTAACTTTTCTATTTGGCTAGTAAACTAAGATATTTAGGTGTCAAAAGTCAACTAAAATTAAATTTGTCTGTATAGCCCTGTCCTTATTATTGTTATAACAATAACAAGGATAAGAACAGCAGTCAAAAAAATAGTTGTACAAAGATACCAATGTAAAAAAAAAAATCTTGATTCCATTGGCAAAGTAAAGTTCGAAATATATAAACTTTGGAAAGATTTCTGAAATTTATCATTTATTCACAAATACATGTTTTTAATACAAAGTAGTGAAATTTTAAAGGACTTATCAAGGCTTTTCTAGTGTCAGCTGTTTTTATCAATGACTTTGACTTGATCAAATCCAAGATCAAAAAGATTATAAGCTGATCTTTTACTTATCTTGAGGTTTCAATTATTCGATAGATTTAAAAA
Source organism: Xipholeptos notoides (assembly GCA_036873565.1). Classification (NCBI taxonomy): domain Eukaryota; kingdom Metazoa; phylum Mollusca; class Cephalopoda; family Idiosepiidae; genus Xipholeptos; species Xipholeptos notoides. Next base: position 6,832 of record JAYKTE010430886.1, read on the forward strand.
ATCAATAAATTTGTTATTAGTTTTCCAAATCATCAATGAAATAATCTTATTTCAAACTTAATGACAAAGAATGAAATTATTTTTTCATTGATAAGAAACGCTTATTTCAAGAACATTTAAAAAATATGTTTAAGAAATATTTTGCTGGATTAAATTATGATACAAGAAACTAATCTATGGACAGCGAAATACAGTTAAGAAGATTAATTATGAGGTAAAAAAAATGTATAATTTGGCATCAGAGGACAAAGTCTTGAACTTTGATTTTTCTTCTTACATCCTACAAGGTTCAATGTCTGAAGCCTCTTGTTCATCCTTGGAAATTAAACAACAAAATAACACTAGAACCACATTGGATTTATTGAGAGACAAAATTCTCTAAACAGATATTTCCACTCTTTATCCTTACTTTTTTGAAGCATTATGATCAAATTTATAGAAAAATGTTATCTTACTTGCTGTATCTACAATTAGAAATGATAGGAAAAAACCAATTTAAGGGTTTTTTGAGGAACTTATAGATTATTAGACCCTCAATTGGAACCAATGTAGTTTATCTTATTTCAATTCTTTCAGTCGGGATCTGATTTCTATTTTTTGAATATTTAAATACTTCTTTTCCATTTCTATAGGTCAAATTTCTAATTTAAAAGTTTTTTTTAATATTTTTAATCAATGAAAAAATTAGATTGAATTTTGTAGCATTTTAACCTTTTAAATTTACAAATTAATTTGAGGATAAAAATTCTTGATTTCTGACATATATATATTCCTTTCCTTTTAATTAAAAGCCTCAAAATTTTGTTTATGGCTATAATTAATATACTTATGGAATGATCAAAGTGTAGTATATGTTCTGATGGTTTTAATTTTCAATTTCTAGAGCGGTAGCAATTCAGTTTGGAAAATTGTTAAACTGAAAATCTTAGTTAAGATGAAGTTCCCATCGACAAAACAAATGACCTCAAAATTCAAAATGTCATTTCTTTTTTTCAATATTTCTGTAGTTATTAGAGTTATCTCTTACACACACACAATTGACTTCTAAGTTAATACCCAGTTTATTTGTGTGTGTACAGATACAAACTGAGGAAGAGTATGATTTGCTTGTACAAAATATTATATCAATAATAACTATTTCTATTTCTAATAGTTATACAAAATTATTATAATGTACGGGGCAATCCCAACAGCATAGTGGATAAGTGCTTGGACTTAGGAATCCCAGCATTCTAATGCCCTAAAAGCTCATTATAAGACTATTTTTGTCAATATATGTGTGTGTGTGTAATGATAGAGAGATGAGAGAGAAAGAGGTCATTATTTGTATATATATTTATTTATTTGTATAAATACAGTATAGTACTCACTAATTATAGGTATAAGTATACATTGTGAATATGATGTCTACATTGAATGCTGTCGTTGTTCTTTAGCCTACTTGTTCCCATTTCCGAATGTCAAGTGTATTGTTTTGTTTGCTTTAACAGTTGATAGAGCATAAAATTAATGTATGCATGTGTCTTTCTTTATTCGTCTACCGGCAGTCATTTTTTACCTATTCAGTCTCCAATAACTGCATGATTCATTTCAACGTCATCAAAGAGGATGCTGGCAATTTGCCTCTTACTTATTTCTATCAATATTTATGCAACTTGGCACAAGTCTTAAAAGGTAAAGGACTACTTAAGCCAGCGTTTTCTAGAAACATCGGCGAAATTTGGATAGCTCTCTCTGCTTCGCTTTTCAGTTAAAGTCGCAGGTGAAGGGGAGATAACTATTGCTGCCTACATGTTGCAAAGACAATTTTTCTTTAAAACTACATAAAAACAGGAAAGAGATATCAAGTGAAAAAGGGGGAAAAATCACTCACATTTTAAACGAAATACAAAGATATGATTTTTTTTTTTACAGAAAATCAAAAACTTCTTCTCAAAACAGAGCTATATTTGGCATCAAAATCAATTTGTTTTTAATCAGCAGTTTCAAGTTAATTGGTTATAAAAGCAATAAATACAAAAATTAAATTCTACACTAAACTAAATAAAACCATTAGCGTCATCAAATTCTTTGTAAGAATGAATATTAGGTGATAGATTTTTTTAATTTGATATTTAATTATAGCTAAATATAACTATAATAATAATAATAATGATATATAATTTTTGTGGATTTGGCTATTCCTATGAAACCATTTTGTGAGTAGTACATAAGACTATTTGTTTACCCTCTTTTATGACTACTTTGGTAATAATTTACAAGTACATAAACAAAAAATACTTATAAAAGTATTTTCCTAAACACTTCCAATTAAATGTCTACATACTTGTACTAAGAATCAAAAAGATTTATACCACCCAAAAAGGAAAATTATACATGTATATCTATGTTCATACAATAAATATTAGGGTGTCAAAAATGTCTCTAATATTTATAATACACCACTTATGGTTATATGTGATACAGGAGGTGAAATCTACTAAATATCTACTCCATATTTCATAATTATTTCCACATAAATAGAAATAAATTTATTACTGAGAGAATGTTGAGTCTTTTTTCCTTTCAGTTCATTCTATTTGCTTTGTAAAATGATTTTATGTTGGATGAACTTGTTAAAACAAACTTTTTCAGGAGATACAGAATTAGGTTGATCCTTGCCCTCTTTAGAATTGTAATTATATACTATGCATACATTGTGTATGTGTGTGTGTGTGTGTGTGTGTGTGTGTGTTTGTGTTTGTGCATGCTAATATAAAAAAGGAAAAATCGAAAATACAGTTATTAAAAGGAAAACAGCATCTTGTTTTAATCAAGTTTGAATAATGTTTGTGTGTGTGTGTGTGTGCGCGCAAGTGGATATGTGAATGACAAGTGAAAAACTTATAAAAGTTGATCCTTCTATTAAACCTTTCAGAAATAGAGAGAAAGTATTCAGAAAGTTAATTCATAAACTAATCTGCTAAATAAAAATCCTTGAATAACTCAGTTATCTCCCTTAGTCCTTGATATATTATTCTAATAATTTACATTATACTGTCCTATAAATTGAAAAAAAAAATGTTTTTTTTTTTTAATTTTAAATTTTAAATTTTTCTTTACTTTAACCATTAAATCAATAATGTGAGAACAGAAAAGAATTTCACATCTAACACTTCAAAACATGAATTGCCCTTATTTGATTGAAATAAGTGTACATAGTAAGGGAAAGGAGTGAGTAGTCCCATTACCAACACTGACTGCTACTCACACAGCAATGCCCTTACACCAGCAAAATCAATAAATCTTTTGTATTATTTATGAGACACAAAGCTGTTTCAGATAATGATCCAATTCTGTTTTAGGTTTTTTAATCTTTGGTTAAAAAAATTAAAGAAAGAAAGAAAAAGAAAAAATATACAATATTTCATCACGTACTGTATGTAACTGTATGGGCAGCGGGATTGGAGCAGTGAGAAGAGCTCGGACTCTGGAATCGTATTACCGACAGGCAGTCCGACTTCAGAATCATAGTACGCGAGTTCGAATCCCAGTCTTTCCGTTTGCATTCATATTCAGACTAATACACTTGGGAAAGGTATGAATCC
>JAYKTE010430997.1:0-10417 GCA_036873565.1 Xipholeptos notoides
TGCCGGCGATACGTTGTCCACGTTTCCGAGGAGTGTAAGAGGACAGGTAATATGCATGTTTCGTACACCCTCATTTTCGTTTTGTAAGTGAGTACCCTGTTTGACCACACCCGCCCCTCAAGACTTCCGAAAGCTTTGCTAGCATTGTTAACCCTCCTACCTATTTCTTTATCTATAGTGCCATCGCTTGATATCATGCTACCATATTTCTAATAGATACATATTAACAACTTGCTATTTTTATGTTTAGCCAACTTTCTTGGGTTCATTGTATTTTGATGAACCAATTGAAAATGTAAAGGAATAAAAGTATTTTTCTTAACAACTAAAGTAGTTGTCGAGAGAGAGAGATTTCAATTCAATATTTTAAAAAGTCAGGCAGAAAATTTTAATATGTTGAGAAGATGAAAAATTCTTAAATTTGAATTTCTTTAACAGATTTATTTTTTTTAATGCATTACAAAAAAAAAAGAACTCTTACCTTTAAGTCTTGTGCTACATCTAAAATGCGAGCAAGTCTGATTTGGTCTTGACAATCACTCCTCATATACCACTCAGCCATGGAGTGCATAATTAGAGTGCGTATATTTGTAGAGTGACCCTAAAGTAAAACAGGAAAGACAGGTCTTAAAAAATGAATCAAAAGACATTATTTTAAGGATCATGATCATGCAGAACATGAAACTAAAAATCTCAAAGGATTTTGATGATCAGGATTTTGTTATTTCCCCAAGTTGAATTTAATGCAGCTGTTTAGAGATGAAGAAGGGTTCACTTCTTTGAAAATAGAGGAGGATTCAAAGATGATATCTAATCTAAAGAACTTTATCAACTTATCAACCCGATGACAAAACTACTAAGAAAAAATAAAAGGAAGGAAGAAAAAAAAGTTTATTAAACAAACCTGAAAGTGCCAAGCATAATTGAGCACAATTGCAGAATTTGGATGGTTACTAAGGAAAATTGGGATCAAATTAGACAGAAGTTCTTGTTTGAGAATATTCCATGTAGGCTGAAATTATAAAACAAAAAATGATTTACATGCCTTAATACAATGGAATTACTAAACCACTTGAAGTATTTTTGGTAGAATAGGAAATATTCAATTTTTCTAATTTTTTTAAATAAAATGAAATTGTTAATGAAGATGGATCTAAACCTATTATTTAATAAATTATTCCATTTAAAAATAATTTTTATCATACAACATAAAAACATTTGCATTTGAAAACAACTCTAACTTTTAACTAATTAAAAATGATCGTTTAAGTTATCAAATTGTTTATCTAATTAACTAATTTTACCATGATAAAATAATGACATAAAATTTAATAGGTTTCTGTTCTTTAAGGAAACAGGTCATCCTTAACATTTCTTATAGATGGTGCTCAGGATTTTAGGTAATTCTGACAGGGAATAAACACAATACTCTTTTCTTTTTTTTTCCTTTAAAAGAAAAATTTGAAACAATTTTTTTTTTTAAATTCGTGAATGACTTACATCAATTTGGAGCAAAGCCAATGTTAACATATCTGGACAGTTTTGGACTGGAAATTTGAATAAATCTGTTACAAATTGATAATGACCCAAATCAGAAAGTCTGAGAAGTGCTTGGACAAGATCTCTTGATTTCCTAAACAAAATTAAGATAATTATATAGAAAAATAAATCAATTAAATCAAACAAAAATAATCATGTTTAAAAATAAATTCAAATTATATTTTCTGTAGGATAAAATATTATCCTCATCTTGGTTGCGCTTTTCAACATTTCCCACAAGTTAAAATGTTCAAATCAACTTGTAGTTATTACGAAAGACATTTACAGTCGATAAAATATTAATATTAACCAAAGTTCTTGCAATTAACCCCTTTAATATAATAGGATACCAATTAGTCACACATGCATTTTCTAATAAAGAAATGGAGATATAATTTGTTTTTGAAAATATATCCAATTACTAATCTTTGACTTTAAAAAGTGGTATTATTTATGATTAATTCGTAAACAAATATTATTTGTGCTTAGAAATAAGATCTATAAGTATATAAGCCATTTTTTAATGTGAATTCAGGCTGTGTTCATCTTAAAATGTTCTTACTAAATAAATAAGATTAGAGGTCATTCAAGTCTTGGGATTTTATTAAAAAAAAAAAAATAAATAAAAGCAATGCCAGATGGGATTTTATCAACAGAAAACCCTTCTCTCATGACTTTTTGGGGTGTCTTCTTTACGGATTTTAATATTTAAGTGATTTTCAATACGGAACCTTGGGAATTCAATAAGTGAACATAATGGAGAAAAAGTTAAGGGCACAGAAGAGGAATTTTCCTAAAAACATAAATATTTTATATCGGATTGACTAAAAGATTTCATTTGAAATGACCCTCCTCAACCAAGTTGTGATGACAAAGACAATAACCAGGATATTAAGTTTTAACAATTACAAAAAAAAAAAAAAAATTAAAAGAAAAGATAAAAATTTATTTCTACCAAGTTAATATTTCTCGGTTATCTTCATCTGGAACTGCTTTTAACACATCTGTTATTACTGGTTCATACGGATAATCAGCCAGACAAAATATATCCGGATTCTTTAATGCATGAGAAATGAAAGATAACTGAAAAAGAGAAGACAAATAGATATTATATAATAAATATTTGGGTTGACTATGAAATTAAAATTCATTCAGAGAAAATATACAATCTCAAAACCTAGGTTGCATCTGCAAACAAGATTTCATTTCAAAAATATAAAGAAATAGTTTTGTTTAAAAAAAAAAAAAAATGATTTCAACATTTCTAATTAAGTAAATATTTTCAGAAGATAAAAACAGAGAAAATAGGCTTTAAAACAAAGTTATTAGAAAAATTAACTGCCTCCATTAAACTGGAAAACAAACTTCATTTTTCTTTCTACTTTAAGCAGCATTCACACGGTTGAGCAAGCTCCAATTAATTTATCTGCATCGCGCACCAAGGTCACCCACCCTTGATGATCAGCAGTTGTGCCAACAACATGATCTCACTATTATTGATTTCAATGTCGAACTCCAAAAACACAAGGACCAGGCACAAGTTCCATGCCTGCTTTGACCGTTGCAAGCCACATCTCGAGCTGACCACCTTAGTGCTTCCTCCAACCAGTGGGTGTGTTGGGCACAACCAATTTTCAGACAAACTTTTCTGCAAAGAGACACAGCATGTGCTCAAACCACAAGAGTCTACTTTTGAAAAAAGTTTCTTCCAGGCTAAAAATGTTGCATCGAGCACGAATGGTCGAATTGGGGATCCTGTTGGAAAGGCCAGCATGCAGGATTCGGCAAAGGCAGAGCTTGAAGACCTCAAGTTGATGAAGATTTTTGCGCAGTGACCAGTCTCACATCCATATAAAAGAATTGTTCTAACCATTGTGTTAAAAGGTCCGGTAGACCTGAGTTGGACAGCAAGGAAGTGCTCCTGTTGGTCTACAAAATAGTCCAAAGAGCATGTGCAACAAGATCATCTCTGCCAGTCCAACTCCTATCCTATGCGTTCCCGTTGCAATACCATTTCAAACAGAATAGGAGGATGTAAAAGGTGCAGGTTCGGTTCCTTAAAACCAAGCCTCAAATGCAAATCTCTTCTAATGAGGACATACATGCGGGTTTAGACACTGTTCCAAATTCCCCCAAAAATCTTAATGAACAAGATTTATATATAGAACTAGAAAACCTATGACCCATTGAGTCAAATAAATATTTAATATTTACTTGTTGACACAATCTTGATGAAAAAATATCAACTAAGATTTTAAATTCAAAATAAAAACTTACTTGTTGACTTTAGTTTTTATTCTAATGATTTTTTTTTTTTTCTTTTTAGTAAATTTTATGACATGCCCAAGGGGTAGGTTTTTTTCTTACTCAACTTTTTACAATTTTACAGATGAAAATGAATTTTAAAATATTGGATAAATTAACATTTTTTTTCAATTTTTCAAAAAACAAACTTTATTCAGAATATCATTGAAAAGTAAAAATGAAAAATAAATGTTTTTATTTGATATTTTAAAAATGTGTTAATTTTTCTAATACTTTTTAATTTGTAATCTAATACTTTTTTAATTTATTTCAGTAAAAATATTTTTAAAAATCAAGAAATTTTTTTTTATAAATATAACTGTTTCTTCTTCATATTCGCATAAAAATTAGAGGATACAATCAAGTCAAACAAAAAACACTATTTACACCCAAATGTTTTTGAAACATCCTGTTGTTTTTGTTTATAAGAATTAGATCAAAGATTTTATAACTGAAACCACCAATGTGAAAATATCTTAAATGAAAAAATTCTATGAAATAAATCCTCCCTTACATTCAAGGTTGAATGAAATTGATTTTTCTTTTAATTACTTCTACATTAATTTTTTTTTTTGGCAACTTTTTTGGTTGAAAATAACTATTGTGATTTTACTTTTCTGAAGAGCTTTACTTAAACCAGGGAATTAGGGTCTCATACAATTAAGACAATCTGATTTTTATATTATGATAGATTATATTCTATTTTTCCAAGAAATGCCACAACCGAACACTTAGATGAGAATAGAAAAAGGAAATGCTTTTATGAATATTATTATTATAATAATAATTACCTGTCCTTCTGTATTTTTCCATGGCTTATAAATGTGTTTTACAGGGAAAGTATCATTTAGGGCCTTAACAAGCCCTTGAATAAGTATTCTTAAGCCTTTTTTGTTGTTTATCATGAAACTTTTATGATCAAGTTCTGCAATTACATCATTCCATTGCAAATTTGGAACCTACAAAATCAAAAAAAATTAACAAGTCACTTTTTGTCATAAATAAAACAATATTCATACTTAAAGAAGTTTGAAAATATATGATTGCTTTTATTTGAAAATTGTTTACCTTATTCTAAATAGAATTCTTCTTAAAAGATTAAGCATAAATAAAATCGTAATGAAATTTTTCTTTTTAAAATTTAACTTTCATAATTTTCAACACAGTAGAAATTGTGAGCAGAGGAAAGAATAACTAGTGAGTTGCCTATGCAGCTAAATTAATAAACCATTTGGGTTACTTATGCAAGAAAGCATACAAAGCTTCCACAGGAACAAGATCAATGAACTCTAAGAAAGCCACAGAGATACATTTCAAGTTAATTAATACAGAGTAACCCTTAAAATAGAAAATGTCATTTAACATCTTCCAGTAAATTATGTATGAAATTTCATTCACATTGACCAATGATACTTGTTGAAAGTGCAGAGAGTTGAGCATGAATCTATGATTAATGGATCAGAACAAGTTGCTTGCTACCTTATTCCAGAAGTCACTCGAACAAACAAAAAATACAATGAAAACTGCTTGTAAACAAAACCAAATCCAGTTTTATAGTTACATCTCAATTTTTGGGGGGCAAGAAAATCCAGATTCAATGTACTTTCTAAAATGGGTCAGAGAAATCTGGTGTAATAAACAGATGAATCTTTCTGGGAAACATGGATAAATAGTCAAAATAAGCAAAGGGATATTGAAAAAAAAAAAATTATTTTCATCCTGAATTAAAGTACAGAGAAAATAATCACATTGTAAAAAGGTATTTGTATTTGCTTAGAAGTACTAAATCCTAGCAAAGAAAAGGCCAACTTGTTTGACTGCAAGAATGTAAAAAAGAAAGAAAAATTACTTTAGTTTTTATTTTAAGTGTAAACATCCAAACTACGCTATTTTAAAATCATTTTTTTTTAAATTTTCATTTTCAAATTAAAAAAATATTCTTCAATTGCTATCAGCAATAATTTCATTTTTTAAAAATGATTTTCAGAAATATTAAGTAAGAAACATTCGTTCATATCAGCCACACGTGATGTATTTGTTTACAAGTTACAAAACAAATTACTAGTCATACTGATCATATTTCTGAATATTTGAAATATTCAAACATAATTTTTACAAATTAATGTTCAGAAATGGATTCTTATCACTCAATTGAAAAGTGAAATGTCGTCCATGTTTCTACTTAAACCCAAATAACTTGTGTCTGTCGCTTGCTTGTGGTGATACTGTTGCACACGCATAACTTGTTCTAAAATACTGCGATATGTGTCTCTTATTTTGCTTTGCGCATTTACACCAAGAAAGCTAGATGCATGTTCTATATACCATTTGATAGGAAATTGAATGAACTTTAATTCAATGTCAGATTTGCCGGGCTTATTTTGAATATTTAATTCACTAATTACGAATTGAAATTTTTAAAATGAATTTACACACATTTCTTTTAATATATTTATTTATGGCAATTCTTATACCAAAATAAAGACTGTTCTTTGCTTAATTTGGAACTATTTTTAGTTTTTTTCTCTGTTGTATAGTGCAAATGTGCAAGACTGTTAAAAAGTATGTATATCTTTCTTAACATGATGTTTTCGCATTCCACATAAATTTTCCTGCAATGCTGGTGTCAGTAAAAAATATCGGTAAATTAGAATTTTTATTCTACAAATAAAAAAAACAAACACCACTCGAAAGAGGGAGGTCTATTCTTTATTGCTATGTATTTTTTTATCTTAAAGCAAATTTAATCTAATGAGATACGAGGTGGTGAAAAATGCGAAAATTCAGTTATTTTTAAGTTTTTCACTAAAATTTCTGACTGCTACTGGTACCTACTGATTGCATCAAATATGTTATAATTTCTGACAGTTTTCATACAGAGCTATTATATTTTCTGTTGTAGCTGCTTTAATCTACAAGTGATTATCATTGAAAAGTCCTAAAGTGAACTTTATATTCCATAATTAAGTTTAAAGAATTATTTATACATTCAAGAAAGGTTATAATTGTATAAATTCTCTTCAAAATTAATTGTCTTATTTTACCAATGATCTAATATCGGGCCAGTAAACCACTAGAAGTGTCAACAAATAATAAAAATAAAGTATACACAATATCCGATACTATAAAAGAACTACTTATCAAATTGAATGATAGTACTTACTTAATAACCTCTGCAAAACTCATAGCTTCATCAATGCCAGGAAATGCCCCAAGTAGTTCTTGCATCATCGTCTTACCCATACTCATCATGTCTGCTACAATAGAAAAAAGAATAAGATATTTAATTGAAGATTTTAAGATAAAAATAGAAAAAGTAGAAGACACTCCTGAACCAAGATTTCATTTTTTATTTTATTTTTCAACTCGTCAAATCAGAACACCAAATATTATTTATTATCTATAGCATTAGATTTTACAAACAGTTACAAACTACATTTTTGAATTGATAAAATATATAACTTTTATTTCATTTGCTCATCAAATCATTTCCCTTGACATGGGTGGATCTTAAAATATTCATGCTAGTAAAACAGAATGCAGTCTAAAAATAAATCTTATTAAATGCATTTTAAATCTTTTATTTATGGATAAATATCTATTACCATTCATTTATCATCAAGAAATTATAACAATAGAATGCTTTTTTAAAAATTTGAATATGATAAATTTTTAGTTTTTCTGTATCTTTGAGATGAGGCTTGATAATTTATACATCTATTTTTTGGACTGTTGTCTTCACCCTTATCATGGTTGTGAATACTATATGGGAACCAATCATAAAGAAAGCTGAGACAGAGTGTTAATAAAATAATAGTAAAAAAGGGTACCATTAGTAGTAATACAATGGACTTGTGTAATGATAGGTTTATAAGTTCCAAAGATTTACACATGATTTTTTCTTTATTTTTTCTAACATTATCAGTTATCCTTACCAGGGTATAAACCCTGTGTATCGCTTTATTGCAGGTCAATATTTTCTTTTGATTTTGAAATTGCTATGAAACATAGAGAAGTCAAATTTGGTACACTGGAAGAGCCTTATTTGTCTGATTTTTAAGGAATTTGAAAAAATATTTTTTAAGTTATGCTATTTTTTCTATTTTCTGGTAATTTTAAGTGTGTACTTGTAAAAAATAAGTTAAAATAATCGGTTTTAAAATAATATGAAAATCTCTCCAAAAAAAAAAAATTACATTCAATTCATTTTTTGTTAAAGTGGAAAAATCCATTTATACATTTTTTTTTTTACTTTTATGAAGAAAGTATTCAAGAAGTATCATCTGAACTTTATTAGTGTTAAATACTCGTATATAGAATTAGTAAAAACTAGTTAGGTTTGAATGAATGAGTCTATGAATGTAAATGGAGATCTTATTACTATTCTAATCATCATTGAATTTCTTGTATGAAAGATAAATAACAAAAACTACAGTTCTCAAACTTAATCTGTTCAGGAACCAAGTTTGAAAAGCAATTTATTTGAAATCCAAATTGATTTAACCTATAAGGAATAATGGAAACAGTTTTAATCCATTTCCAAACTCCATTACTAACCCTTAATATCATGAAACAGGCCTATAATTTCGATATATATTATGATCAAATAAACATCAACATTAAAAATAGAAATTATAATAAAATATAATTTAATGTTTTTTCTCATCACGTCTCTCATTGTGCATTTTCATCTCCTGAGACTGGTACGAAATCTGAATTCATTCTAAAACCTCATGCAACAATTTCTCATTTTTTTGGTTCAAATATTGATTTGTACGAGAACCACGATGTTCAAAAACCAAGGTTCTACTGTATAAATTTATGTATAAATTAAAGTGTTTGTATGTATTAATTTCTTGCAGACGGTTGTCCTCATTTTCATAGTTTTTGTTTTTCAACATGTTTTGGCCAACTTATCCTCTGGCCTTCTTCAGGTGATTATAAAAATGAGGACAACAGTCCGCAAAAAATTTATACATAGATTAGTCTCATCTCAAAGGATTCCTCCAAAAATACAATTAAAGTGTTTGGTTTCCTATTAGGAATAAATAAACAAACTTTATTTTTTACATAAATAATTTCTAAAATGTTCTTTTAAAGAATTTAAACCCAAAGGAAAATAAAACATTGTCATTATAGAATAAATACCTTCTTCAAAATATTCTTCAGGTAATTCAGATAACCCTAAATTGGGATCAATTTCCTGAAAAAGATTAAGCAAGTGTTTAAAAAAAATTAAAGAGACGAAGAGAGGGAAAGGACAGAATGTTAATTTATTGAATGCAAAATATAACAGAATATAACAAAATATTATTTACTGCAAAATATAAACAAGATATTACTTATTTAATGCAAAATATAACAGAACATATACTTTTGATTTCAGTGTTTTTGACTTCATATCCCTACTACCATTTACTCTCAAATATTAAGATCTCTTTTTAGTTATTAAACATAATGACATACAATATTATGCATTTAGCCAGCTTTTCCAAACACTAGCTAAGTCTGATTGTTTGTTTGTTTTATGGCATATCAACCTTTTTTAGGTCATTTAATGCCAAGAACAATAATTTTTGATGAACATTCTTTTTCTCCACAGTTTTTTGAAAAACACAAGATGCACTATTCAGTCCATAGCTAGAGGAAATATGGGGATTCATACCTTATCCAAATATGAATGCAAATGGAATGACTGGGATTCGAAGAAGCATATTACGATTCTGAAGTCCAGTTGCCTCTACACTGTCCCAAGTGGGCTTCCCCATTAAGTCTGATAATACATGACAAACATTAATATTTCTCAAATAAATTAATTGTTATCACAGAAATTATGTTTCTTGGTTTATTAATATATTGGGTTGTCCCAAAAGTTTGTAAATATTTGATGGTCTTTATTTTGAGGAATAATTTTTGTTGCTTTTGCTAATACTTGGCAATTAACATTTCAATATTTTGCAAATGTTTAGAAACTTTTGTGATAATTTAACAACGTTCCTTGTAAGATACTTAATGATGGATCTTTTGCTTTGTAAGAATTATATGAAATTTATTAATATACAAAAAATTTAATTGATAAACACATAGAAGCTTATCAACCCATTTTTATAATTGGTTTAGATCAATTAGACGGCATGAACGTAAATGAGTTCAGGATGAATGCCCAAGATTATTTGTCATTTAGGGCTTCTGTAACTACAAATGCTGGCTGGTATCATTCTCATTTAATATTGAAATCAATCTAGAAATTTTTTTCTACAGATATATAAACTGTTTTTGTTATCAATTGTTTTAACCAGCTCCTAATAAAGGAGGGATAGCGAGGATGGAGCAGTGGTAGAAGCTTGGACTCTCCCAGTCAAAACCATTACATTCACTTTTACAAATGAGGCTAATAAATATATATATATTTCAAATATATATTAGAAATATTTTAAAATACAATCTCAACAAGTAACAAGCTCCAGCTACCCTTCAGAAGCCTGGAAGAAGAATTCAAGGTTTCTCGTACGAGGGAAGCAGGAATGTATCGTGACTCTAGTGATGCTAGAGTAGCATCGGCAGGCGTTGCAGT
>JAYKTE010431107.1:0-10417 GCA_036873565.1 Xipholeptos notoides
TATTATTATTATTATTATTATTATTATTATTATTATTATTATTATTATTATTATTATTATTATTATTATTATCATATATTATATTTCATTATTATTATTATTATTATTATTATTATTATTATTATTATTATTATCATTAGTATATTTTTATATTAATCATGATATTATATTCATTTTATTATTTTTTATTATTATAACTTTATTATTTTATTCTTATATAGAAGTATTTATCAATTATTATATTATTTATTATATTATAAGGTTGGGAAATATATAGAGTAGTAAGTTAAATTCGTTGCGTCTTTATCCCAGTTTTTACGCAAATCCCATTGAATGAAGATAACTTAGAATAGTTTTGTGATCGCAGTTGGCCAATTGACGACTTGTTTGGTGACTGTCCTCCGTCTAAAGTGCTTTGAGATGCTTCATCGAGTTTAGAAGGTCTTCCACTGCGACGTCAAAATCGCCATTTTTGAACTTTGTAAACCATTCCCGTACTGTAGACTCGCCTATGACACCTTTTCCGTATATGCAAATGCCCCGGATTGCTTCCGTTCCATTTTGACCTCGATGAAAAGCAAAGAAGAACAAATGTCGAAAATGTTGCTTTTTACCTTCTGGATATTCCATTTCTAAGCCTAAAAAGTAATAAAAAATTGAATTACCAATTTTTAGAATTTTTTAATGTGTCATTGAGTTTAATAAGGTTCTGCTCTTCTTTTTCCCTTAAGGAAGTCCACTTGGGACAGTGGATAGGCAGTCGGACTTCAGAATCGTAATACGTGAGTTTGAATCCAAGTCGTTCCATTTCCGTTCATATTTGGACTAATACCACTGGGATTCTCAGCAGCTATGGATGAAATAGTGCATACTGTGTTATTCAAAGAACTACATGTGGACAAAACGAATGTTTATCAAAAGTTATCGGCATTAAAATCACCTAAATAGATTGATATACCATAAAACAGAATAATATAATAAATAAACCACCTTAAACAAAAACAACAACAACAACTGCAAAAAAAAAATACAAATGAGTAAAGCCACATAAATCGGGATAGATATGTGTTGACTGATTGAAATAGTCAGACAAAGAAAAAGGCAGATCGATAAATGAGTAAATAAATAAATATAAATATATATATAGAGAGAGATAAATAGGTAGATAGAAATATGGATTGATAGATAGATAGTTGGATAGACAGATAGATAGTGAGATATGAAAAAAGATATACAAATAGATAAACAGAGAGATGAAAACATAGGTCGATATGAACTGAATTATTATATAGATAAAGAGATACTAAACGAATGAGATAGACAGGCAGGCAGGCAGGCAGGCAGGCGGTCAGGCTGCTAGTTTGTTAGATAGGTAGATACATCGCTAAATCTCTAAATTGATACGAACCGATACATAGATAAGATAGATAGATAAATAGAAAGGAATTGAATGAGGTAGATATACAAATAGAAAAAAAGAAGAGAATAACATAGATACATACATAGATACATAAATACATACATATGAACTGGATTAGATAGGCAGATAGATAGACAAACAGATAGACAAATAGATAGATATATGCCTAGATACTTACATAGATATGATTTAAATGAGATTGAAAGAAATAAATAAAAAGAAAGGAAGAAAAATAGATACATAGAGGCATTCATACATACAGGCATGCATAATACATATATAGATAATGAGAGATAGATAGATAGATAGATAGATAGATAGAGAGAGATATAGAGAGAGGGGGAGAAGTAGAAAGAGAGGGGAGTAAGAGAGAGAATCGAAAAACCTGTGCAAAGAAGTCAATTCGTAAACCAGAAAATACAAACCACAGATTAAGAAACAAAATAAAACAAACATACAAAAACCAAAACACACACACACATACATACACAAACAAACACACACATACGCACACGTACACACACAAACACACACACACGGCAAAAATAAAACAAAAAACAAAAAATTGTCTAATTATCGATTTTTAGTTTTGTTTGTTTTTTTATTTAATTTTTTGTTCTTTATTTCAATTATCGTCAGAAAATTGCCGCTAATTTTCAAATTAGAAACATTTTTTCAGCTCAGCAGTTTATTCTTCTTGCTTTCTCCATTCTCACTAAAAGATTTCTATAAAATCATGACACTGCGCCAAATTCCTCTGAGACTTTTATGTAAGTAGTGAATGATGAAATTACAGACATTTTTTAGCAGGTGCTATAATTGACTGTATAAATCTATGAAATGTTATATAGCACAGTAAAGTGTTGATAGAAAGAAACATCGACTAAGCATGAAATTGGGACATAATCAAGAATTGTCCGAGGTGCGTTCCAAAAGTAATACCTCCTATTTTTTCATTCTACCTAAAGGATTAGAGGGGATATCAAATTGCATTTTTATATGAGGATTAAGCCGAGAAGGGGAAGTAACTCACACGACTTGAGCAATTTCTTTAACCCAGAGAAGGAATAAAAATTCCTTTTTTTAATTTCTTTTCTCAAATTTTTATTTAAGTAAATTTTTGATTTACTTATTATTTTTCACCCACAAATTTTCCCTTCGATATTATCTTCGTGGTTATTACAGTGGTACCTTAGCCAATTATATATCATAGATGCGTTCGTTGGCTAATGGTTAAAGACGTCGTCTGTGAACATTAGATACATGGGTTCGAATTGGATGAGTTGCACTGATGATTTCTAATCAGAATGAAATAGGCCTATATGCAAATTTCCAAATAATTTATTGATATTAATTCATAAATTATACGGTGAATTCATTTATAATATATATATATATTAGGTCGAACCCGTACCGAATTAATATCAGTCCAACGTTAAAACCATTCACCCATTAGTCGAACCGTCACCAGACCCAGTCTTTCTGCTATAGTTATTTCGAGTGTCCATCTCTCTTGCGAGAAGGGTTTTTTGAAACCCTTCCCCTGCTTTCCACACTATTTCTTATTGTTGTTCTTCTTATTAACATCGATATTATTATTATTATTGTTCATTATTATCAATGCCATTATCATCAATATTCTTCTTCTTCTTATTATTATTATTGTTATTATTATCAATATTATTGTTTTTATTCTTATTATTCCTAGAATTATTTTAATCTTTCTTATTCTTAGTATTATTATTTTTTATTAGTCTTGTATTTTTCATTGAATTCTTTGCTTTGGGGATATGAAATATTCTTAATAATTCATTGTCCGTGGGGACTGTAATGTTTTGACTCCCTTGTTTAGTGATTTTCACGAAATAAATCGTTCGTCAGCAAAAATTATTTTACCTCTAAACTTTAAAATGATTTTTCTTCGTCATTTTTGAATGCTTTGATTTTTGGTATTTTCGTTGCGTTCGTTTCGGTGTGTGGGAAAAACTAAAAGTGGGAATTCCGGAAACAAACGGAAAACGAAAATGCATCAAACGAATAAAGAGCATCAAATCTTGATAATTTTCATTAAAAGATTTTGAAAAATAATTAAATCGAAAGGTTAATAGGTACAAGTTACTTATGGATAAATAACCACTCATGAAGTCAAATATTTTCATGCGATTTCGTGACGAAGAAAAAAATGGATAAGAAATAAAACAACAAAACAAAAAACAGTAAAATAAAACCCTAACCAAACCAAAAATATACAAACGAGCAACTTAACATTTCTAAAGTATTTCTGTGGCACTGATTATACTCACATTTATACTCTCTGTCTGTCTCTCTTTCTCTCTTTCTCTTCCTTTCTCTCTCTCTCTCTCTCTCTCTCTATCTGTCTCTCTCTCATCCTCTCTTCCAGTCTCCCTGTCTCTCTATCTCTTGCTCTCTCTCTGTCTCAATTTCTTGCGGTCTTTGTGTCTCTCACTCTATGTATCTCTCTGTTTCTCGTTCTCTCTTTTTCTCTCTCTCTATCTCTTCCTCTGTATCTCTCTCCTCATTTTTCCCTGTCTCTCTCCCTCGCTCCTCGTCTCTCTCCTTCTCTCTTTCTGTTTCTCTGTCCTGACCTTTCTCTGCCTTTCCTTCTCTTGCTCTCTCTCTGTGTCTGTTTTTCTCTTTCGCTTTCTCTCTCTCTCATTTTGTCTCTCTCTTGCTCTCTCTGTCTCTGACCCCTATTTCCTGTTTTCTCTCTTTTGCTCTATGTCTGTCTCTCTTGTTCTCTCTCACGTTCTGTGTCTGTCTGTCTATCTCTGCCTCACTCCCTCTTGCTCTTTCTCTCTATCTCTCTCGTTTTCTCTTACTCCTTCTTTTTCTACCTCTGTCTCTCTATTGCTCTCACCATCTTTATCTGTTTCCCTATATCTCCTCTCTCGTTCTCTCTGTTTTTCTATTTCTCTGTCTCTCTTTCTCTTTCTCTGCGTGTATCTCACCCTGACGCACTCCCACTCGCTCTTGCTCTCTCTCACTGTCACTTGTCCTCTCTCTCTCTATCACTCTTTCTGTCACTCTCTGTCTCTGTTTCGTTCTCTCTGTACCCCCCCCCTCCGAGAGAGAGACACACATACACAGAGAAAAAGACACATACACACACTCAGTCACATTCTTACTCACACAAACACGCACACAATCGCATACTCATTCACAAACCCTCATGCAATAAATACATAGACACTTATTCCCATGCCCTCATTGTCGGCTCCCACTATTGTCCGTGTATCAGGTACATGTCGTAATGACACTAATATTCCTTAATGTGAAGCAGCAACGGGGATGGGATAATGCTAAAAATTGCACTCTGGAATTATATTACACGAGTTCAAATCCCAGTCAAACCCATTACATTCATTTTCAGCTGTCTGGGGCAGATGATGCTCGTTAATTCGGGAGAGTAACTCGTTTAGGTGTGAGGATAACACTGATTTCAAAAGCTTAGATGGATGAGAATCGTCAACTCAATGAAAACGTATATTAAAGAGAAAAGATACAGAAAAAGAAAGCTAGGCTAACTGACTAACCGGCCGAATATCGGGGAGTGCCCGATATCGCCGTGAGTACTGGGTTCTTGGTTAATGTAGAATCCGGAAGAGACAATACATGGCTAGGTTAGTGTTTGTAAGTGTTTTTCTGTATGTTTCTGTGTGTGATATATAGTGATAGGTAGAGTGTGTGTGTGTATGTGTTTGTGAGCGTGTCTGTATGTGTGATACAGTGATAGATAGAATGTGGTTGTTTTGTGTGTGTGTGTGCGCGTGCGCGAGTGTGTGACATACAGTGATAGATAGTGTGAGTGTGCCTGTATGTGTGATAATGTGATAGATAGAGTGTAGGTGTTTGTGTGTGATATACAGTGATAGATAGAGAATGTGTGTATGTCTGTATTTGTGTGTCTGTATGTGTGACACAGTAATTGATAGGGAGTTTGTGTGTGTTTGTGCGTGTGTATTAAATATGCATGAAACATTTTTATCAACGCATTTAATATATTAGATTTTAATATTTGTAAGAGTAGAATAATTTCTAATGAGGTAGGCGTTCTAATGCAAGGAGAAATTAATGTCAATGACTGAAATTAAATCAAGAAAAATATATTAATTCTAAATTTTAGCAATTATTTTACAGTGTCAGCTTTTCATTTTTTTTTTAGATAATTAAACCACAACTAAAAATTCTTAATGAATGAATGGAACATCATTTTTTTTTTTGGAAAAACCAAGAAAATATTATTTATCCAAGTTTCATAACGAAGTAATTTAAGAATTAATGATGGAAGACATACTTTTGAGCATCGATCCGAGTTAGGCGCAAGGCCATGAATGAATAGTAGTTAAGCTATTATAGTTATTGGGTTGTTTTTGTGGTATCCATTAGAGTGTTTTGGAAAAAGGTGCGAAGAAAGGAGAGACAATGTAAGAGGGCATACATATAAATATAATTGACCTATAAAAATATAATTGACTTTTGGTTTATTAATTCCCTTTTTTTTGTAGCAATTACAGTGTTTTGACTAGAGGTGTGAGAGAAGTAAAGACATTGTAAGAAGGTGTATGAATGAAAAGTAATTAACAATTTTGTAAAAAAATTTGCATTGTTCTTTTTGTTGGTGGTGTTGTTTTTTGCCATAAATTTCGTTGTCTATTGCATTTCGTTGGTAGGCTAAAATGTATTAAGTCACCACGCTTAAGACACATGCATACACACACACATACATATACAGAGAGGCTAAGAATCAAATACACACACATACACAATTGTATACATTATATATATATATGTGTATATGTGTGTGTGTGTGTGTGTGTGTACACATCCCTAAATCTGACCAACTACAATTTGGTTTTTATTTACTGCGACAATATTCACTGCAATGAATGATGATTTTATTGAAGGTGGTATTGTTATTGTTGTCATTATAATGACTATAACCATTTTATATGAATTCAAAACTTAGTCAAAACCGTTTCATTTACTTTCAACTACCTCTAGCAGGTGAGGCTTGTTAACTCGGGGATTAATTCGTCTAGGTATAAAGATAACACTAATTACAAAAACTAGGGTAGATGGAGCCGTTAACTCAATGAGAGTAATACATCTAAGTGAAAGATAACACTGATTCCCAAAACCCGAGTAGATGAGACCTGTCAGCTCAACGAGAGTAACTCTGATTACAAAAAGCCCGGGAATATGATGAGCATGTAAAACTGGCCTTGCACCTAACTCAGTTTAGTATTCGACCAAGTATATATTATATGGTAGGGATGAATTAAAAGTGTGTGTCTATGCCCTTTTCACTGTGTTTTCGTGTGTAGGTGTCTATATTTTAGTCATATAAGTATTTTGTATGGAGCGTATATGTGGACTGTTTACATACATGGGTATATCTTTGTATATGGAAGGACTTAGTCAGAAACATTCTTTTCTTTGCTTGGGCGACTGATCTATTTGGTCGGCGATATATTTAGCGCTATGACGCATTTTAGTTTATGTGTATCTACTTAATGAATATATGATATTTACTTGGTCGAGCACCAACCCAAGTTCGGCACAAGGCCATTTTTTATGTGCTCGCCCCTGGGCTTTTGTAACCAGTGTTACCCATCACCTAGAGTTACTCTCCCGAGTTAACGAGTCTCATCTGCCCGAGACAGCTGAAAGAGAATGCAATGGATTTCACTGGGATTTGAACTCGTGTACTACGTATTCAAAGACCAAACTTAATGAATATATTTATATACATTAATGTCTATATGAGGCTGCTGGCTCAAGGGTCTATATTAGTCTGGATTTTTCATTCGCTGATCTACGCTTAAGGTGGAAGAAAGCAATGGGCAGACGAATGCCAATAGCTCCCTGGAAGTCATATTTTAAGCTATAGGCTCACATATCTATATTACACAGTTATTTATGTGAACTACACTCAGGGTAGAAGAAGAACGAATAGGGAAACGAATTTCAGTACTGCCAGAACCTAACACTATTTTTAAAAAAATCCCCCACCGATTTTACAGGTCAATAAAACTGATTTTATTCTGACGGCAAAGTACCTCATATGCATTTCCCTCCTAATTCTTATTCCAAGTAGATCAGACGGAATAGCAAATTGCATTGTTATAATGGAACTTATGCATTCATTGTTTGGAAATTTGATCCCCCTGCTGCAGATATTGACAATGTAAAAATCAGTGAATGTGCAACAGAGGCAGAGATGCGTTATTAAATTCCTCCACACAGAAAAAAATGAACAGGAAATGAAAAATGAACCTATCAACATTCACCGGTGGCTGTTGAACGTTTACGAAGCGGTCATCTGCTTTTTACGAAAGAAAAGAAAAAAGATGCCCGCAGGCCCAACGTGATCGTCAATAACCAAAAGAAAGGAAAAAAGGCTACAGAAACCTGCAGAAAGATATACCATGTTTAGTGAAAGAACGCAGTTACGGAACATGTGTTCCAAAAAGGCTTTGCTTGATTTTGATGGTAAGTTGTTTCAGTGAGCGATGCTCTTCGCTCTGGTCATCTAAAGGTGATCGTCAGCGAGCAAGAAAAAGGAGAAAAAACTACAGAAACCAGTAGAAAGATATGCCATGTGTATGGGGAGAATGCTGTTATAGAACGGTGTGCCAAAAATGGTTTGATCTGTTCTGAAAAAGAAATTCTACGGTGAAAAATGCTTCTTGCTCTGGCCGGCCAAGGGTAATGATCAGTAAACAATTCAAAGGTGTAATTGAGCAAGAGTGCCGTTTGACAATCAGGCAAATCTTAGGCATTCTCTAGTTGTCTGAATCGGGCATGGAAAAATAATCTCATAAATTTTGCCAATCTATATCTATATCAGTCAGTTGATATTAACCCATCTATCTATTATGTGTGGGTAAGTCGATTTGGCCGAGTGGATAGGCAGTCCGACTTTGGAATCGTAGTACGCGAGTTCGAATCCCAGTCCTTTTGTTTGCGTTGGTATTCAGTTTAACACCCTTGGGAAAGGTATGAATCCCACTTTCTCTCCAGCTATGGGTTAAATAGTGCATACTGTGTTATTCAAAAATGTAAGTGCGGACAAAAAATGACGTTTATCGAAAATGATTATTCTAGTCATTAAATGACCTAAATGGTTGATATGCCGTAAAACACAAACAAATGCAATTTATTAGGTGCATGAGTGTTCGTGTATGTTTGCGTGTAAGGGCGTTAAGTCAATGAGAGTATTTCATCTAAGTGAAAGATAACACTGATTCCAAAAACCCGAGTAGATGAGGCCTGTCAGCTCAACGAGAGTAACTTATCTAGATGAAAGATAACACTGATTACAAAAGGCCCGGGAATATGATGAGCATATAAAACTGGCCTTGTGCCTAACTAGGTTTAGTATTCGACCAAGTATATATCATATGGTAGGTGTGAATTAAAAGTGCGTGTCTATGTCCTTTTCACTGTGTCTTCGTGTGTATGTGTCTATATTTTATTCATATAAGTATTTTGTATGGAGGGTGCATGCGGGCTGTTTATATACTTGGGTATATCTTTGTATATGGGAGGACTTGTGTAGAAAATAGTGTTTTTGTTATGATTCATCTTTGATAAATGCATTTGTTAGATCTATAAGAATTTATACTTATGTTTATATCTATATTCATATTTTTTACCTCGTCTCTTTTCTACCTTAATAGAAGTATTCCCCAGGGGCCGGTGACTTGCTACTAAGGTAGCCAAGGAAGTCTATTATACAGGAAAGCAGCACCGTACATATGCAAATTTCAGTGGTCTGAATCATTGTGCTATTCAAATTTTGGTGGTCTGATTGTATAGATCCTTGCTTTTGTGTTTATTTTGCTTTGTGTTTTTTGTAATTCAAAATGTTGATCCGTTAGCAGCTATTTTCGGGACAAAAGCAATTAGGAAGTGCTCTCTAGGTCTATATATCAATTTTCAAGTCGTTAGATCCAAAATTTGGAGAGTAGTTTGGTAGAGAAGACAACCATGTACTCTTTCAATTTTGATCTCTAAGCAGTTAAATTTCAGGGTCAAGCCCAGCTAAAAACTTGCCACCGGTCTGGATACCATTCATGCCAAATTTCAAGTCTGTGGACAAAGTTTGGCTGAGGAGTTTGGTAAAGACTGACTGCACACACACATTTTTCTCGTTTTTTCTCCCGGATTTTTATTTTTAACTTTGCGTTCCTTATCTCTACTCTCTTTTCTTTTTTTCTTTTTTAGTTATCAAATGGTATTTCTCGGTATCTCGGTATCTCCACCACGCCCACTTTAAACCCTACCAGAGGCTATCAACCCCTGTCTCCCACCGTTATTTATTTTATTTTTCAAAAGACCCACCCTAAATCTATCCACCCAACTGCTTGACCTCGACTTTCTCTAACAACTAAATAATTTAGAGACCTACACGTGAACCTATTTATATTTTCAATGTATACTGTTTCGGGGTTCAATATGAAGAAAAAGAAGAAAAAACCTATGAGGGTAATTTTATAAAATAGCCACGATATTAAAACAACGGAAAAAAATAAGAATAAAAAATACATAAACAGTGCCGTGCTTAGTTCCTGCAGAATGTGCCCTGTGAGCCCTCTACCAACAAAATGATGTAAAAGCACTCTAGCACCTGTACATTAGGTCCAATGACTCTAGTCCCTTTACATCAGGTCCCATGATCCCTCTCTCTTGCTGTGATAGGACTCTAGTCCTCATTCCATTCTATTATATAATTTCATTCTATCATTCGCTATTTGTTTACACATCCCAGAGAGTCGACTTGAAAAGCCTCTGGGTGAAACCAGTTGCCATCTTTCTTTCTTTCTTTTAATCTATTCTTATATTTTAGTTACTTCATCCCCTATTACTTTTTTTTCTATTTTTTTCCTTCCCTTTAAGTTCCCTGAAACCCTGCATATTCAATTCTATAATATATATATATATATATATATATATATATATATATATATAGAG